>MU784381.1:99061-109161 GCA_026770625.1 Nicotiana glauca
TATATATATATATATATCATATGTCAGAGGAAATTCTTTTATGTCTATGACTTCTATAGTTCAAAAAAGTTGTCCCGGTCTTATTTTTAACTCAGCATTATCTCCCTGAAGCTGATTAATTCATAAGCAGCAATGTATGATGTAGCCTTGACCATTATCTGCTACCCTTTTAGTAAATGTAAACAAGAATTGATGCATTGGCAGTTGAGTAAAGAATGTTGGGCTGAATATTTATGATGATCATGCATATTTAAACTTTAACCGAGACTTGTTTAATGTGTAAATGCATGACATTTTTAATGCTGACAATTACTATAGAGCTGGAGAATATAATTTATTTGCTGAATTCCATGATGATTTCGGAATGGCTGTGAACGTGAAGTTCCCTTCTTAATGTTAAGTGCAGAATTTCTGTGCTCTTTATGTTGTTGGTTCTTAGTCATTATTACTGTTAGTGACCTAATCTTAATTGTGGCAGGTGGAGAGTTTGATGAATTCTCCCTGGCTCAGTATATTATTTCTAAGACAATCTTTTGTTACTATCTTATGATGGGCTGCTTTCACTCAAAAACAACAACCCAATACACACCTGGTTACGAGGAGCCTACTGTACTTGCTGCTGAGACACCTTGTGAGTATGAATCCTTTATAAAATCTTGGTCATTTGTGCTGTTCAAGTTGAAGTTACAGTCTGCTTGTTTCCTAGCTGTCAAGTTCGACTACTTGCTTAGTTAGATTGCACATTATATGGCCTTAGAGGAGCACTCAAACACCGTCATCCTACAATGCACAAAGAGCTCAAATATCTTTTCCCATATAGATAATTTTATGCTTGTACATCTCTACCTTAGTAGAGCTCAGGATGAGGATTGCCCCCAAATCTTTTTACTAGGAAAACCATGATATTATGTCTTCTGAGAACGAGGGGTATGGTCTGGTTTATCAATCTGGTTGCTTTAATAGCAATATTAATTTTGCCTCCATCACAAGGTCTAGTTGCATGGATGTAAAGAATAGGTTAAAACATGTGTCAGCTTTGATTATCAGTAACTTCTCAGTACAACTGCTAAGCATTTATATGAACTGTTAAAAAATATTGCAGTTACAGTGAGTGAAGTCGAAGCATTGTATGAGTTATTCAAAAGAATAAGCAGCTGCATAATTGATGATGGGCTCATTCATAAGGTATATCTCTACTGCTTGCAAATGTAAATGCACATATCTTTACGTATTTTGGATTCTTAAATGTATCTATCTAAAATCTGTTATGGCTATCTATTCTAATTCATGCATTGTCATCATCAGGAAGAGTTTCAGCTGGCGCTCTTCAGGAACCAAAAAAAGAGGAATCTGTTTGCAGATAGGGTATGTTTTCTCAGCCAACTTTCATTAAATGGTCCCTGCCTGTGGATGAATTTTCACAAAATTTTATGCATTGCTTATTAACAGTTTAACACATTAACTCTTATGCTGGAAATCAACTGTTTTTCTTGCATTTGTTTGGGCTGCTTTTGTCGATTTCTCTGTTCTCTCTGTCCATCTGAGGCTGTTTATCTCTTCACTGACTTTCTTCTAAAATTATGCAGATATTTGATCTCTTTGATATTAAGCGCAATGGAGTGATTGAGTTTGGAGAATTTGTCCGATCACTGGGTATCTTCCACCCTAATGCACCAGTAGCTGATAAAATGGCATGTAGGCTTTTATACTATCCATATGGTGCCCTTTCACTTGGTTCTCATTTTCTCACTTTTAGTCTTCTAAAGAAATGCGTTATACATGCCTCTTTGTTGACATTGATCCCTCTAGCTTAATTTCTTCTGCAGTTGCATTCAGATTATATGATTTAAGGCACACTGGTTATATCGAAAGAGAAGAGGTTGGTATAACAACTACTATATATTTTTATTATGCTACTTTACCCTCCCCTCATCTTGAAAATCTTTCTTAGCTAAAGGTATATCTGTATGCGACATCATTGTAATTTGCAGTTGAAAGAAATGGTATTGGCGCTGCTGCATGAATCAGACTTGGTACTATCAGATGATGTAGTTGAGATGATTGTAGATAAGGTGAAGACTGCTCTAAACTATCTTTTACCCAACTGTCAAGATAATGTAGTCCTTTGGCGGTCATATTCACAATCTATCTTTTATCTTGTGTGCCAGACATTCAATGATGCAGACACAAAGAGTGATGGGAGGATAGATCCAGAAGAATGGAAGGAATTTGTTTCAAAGAATCCGTCTCTACTAAAGAATATGACACTTCCATATCTTATGTAAGTGTTGCATCACTGAGAACTATGATTACCCTGAAACCTTCCTTTTACTTTTTCCTGTTTTCTCTTCAGAATTTCTTTTCCTGTAATCAATTTGGATAGTCGAAAAAAGAAAAGTAAATTGCTCTATTATTTTTCAGGGATATAACCTTAGCATTCCCCAGCTTTGTTGTAACCTCTGAAGTTGATGACTCAGAAATTTAGAAATACAAATCGTCCGAGTCGTGTTAAATATCCTTTGCCATATTGGTATTTAGATGACACAATTCTATGGAGTGCAAAGGAGTTCAAGAATCAGAAGAACATCAGGTTGAGTCGGGCCAAAATCCCACGGGGAATTTCTCTGATATAAGAAAAGGGATAGTATTTAAGGAATTAAGGGGGCACATCATGGATTCTCTGCCATCTACACTCGCTTAATCGCTTAGCAAGATGGTCATGGGTTCAAGCTAGGCTGCTGTATATAATTGTAACATAGCATTGTCCATATTGTACTTATTCCAAACCCCTCTACTCTTTTTTTTCTCCAGCCTGTTGGCCAAAATTTTGACAGTGGTTGATCATTTATTTTGTTCTTTGTTCCAGTAAACTTACAAATGTCAAATAATTTTATATGCATCATCTATGATTCACTATACTTATTCTGGAAATTTTCAACTTCCAGCAATGTCAAAAGTTACCATATTGTGGGCCTTCCCATTTTCTTCCCCCTTCAAATTCAGCTAGTTTTATTGTTAATCCTCTAAGTATTATTTACTGAATTTGGGAGGGGAAAAGAAGTTTGCTCTTATTTCATGTATTATGGTGCTTTTTATTGTACTTGAAGATGCAAAGGCGTGTCACTGCATACGCAAATGCAAATTCAGAAAAAAACAGTTCAACTCAATAATAGTAATGATGCCCAATTCATGACCCTACAAATAGTTTTTTTTCTTCTTTTTCTGTAGGTTGAAAGGAAATCCAAACTTGAACAATAAATAATATGCTTTCGAAACCAACTCATCAACAAATCCTTAAGTATTATGTCCCTATATAGGGTCTCACCAAGATAATAGGTATTGTGGCGCACTTAGATGTTGTCCATCCTTTTTGTTGGGTCTTGAATGTTTGATAGGAATAAGATGACATGAACTATAATAGAGACATAATACTTATAATACTCCTTAGGTTTAAGGTAAGAGGATCATTGTGAAGCTTACTTCTCAACACCCCACTCATAACTGCTTACATGTGCAGATACTTTTATGCATACTAAAGAATATATATTAACTAGAAACCAATGTGCATTATATTATAGGTGATAGAACATCGCAGCAGAAGCAAGCATACAATTCAGACATTACATATATGTAAACTAGACAATGATATAAATACGAGATTAGAACCACGAACCTCTTGAAAAGGTTGCACAGGCTCTCCACAGAGCAAGAATCTAGGGCTGCAGTCTTCTGTTATGGTCCAGTAAGACCTTGGACTAAATTGCTTTGAGTGGGCAAGAATAATACAACTCTAGGTGCGCATTTGGACATAAGAATCATAAAATTTCAAGAAAAAAAAAGTGACAAAAATTTCAAGTGAAAATGGTATTTGAAAATTAGAGTTGTGTTTGGACATGAATATAGTTTGGGTTATTTTTGAAATTTTGTGAGTAATCTAAGTGAATATTTTGAAAAACAGATTTTTGGAGTTTTTTTAAATTTTTGAAAAGTTCCAAAATGTATCGTCAAGTGAAAATTAAAATTTTTATGAACAAACGCGGATTTCGAAAAAAAGGAAAAAAATTTCCAAAAAAGGAAAAAATTTCTTGTGCCCAAGCGGGCTCTAAAAATTGAGTTATTGGATGAAAAACGTCTTCCTTATGTAGACCCATTTTTCAGCCGAAGGAGGGCTCCAAAAACATGTAGGATTCTTCTTTTGCAAGTAGAATCATACTCTAACTCTCAAGGATGACTTTTCTCCCAAGTTACTTTTTACCCAAGTTAGTCCAGGTTTTTATTAGGTATAACAACGACCATAGAAATAATAAGAGCTACCAATTATAGTATTAATTCGAAATTTCGGATGAATTAATTCTTACTATAATTGATTGTAGTTTATTCCAGTAAAAAACTGCAATTGAACTCCTCAATATGAATTTCAAAAATTCACTAACACTTATTTTAACTCCCCATATTAAGATCACAAATACAATTAACTAAATTAAATTAGTGACAATTTAATTTAGTTCACTAATTAAATCCTTTAAAATTCCGCTTAAACTATTTCATGTGACAGATACAAAATTCACCGGTCGAATTTTCACATGAAAACTTATAAGCTTACATAAAAAGGGTATCATCAAACTCAAAATCGGGTCATGGATTCTATCAACTAATTATTATTTCACAATTGCTATTCGTTATTGTCCATTCTATTAGGCACACACTAACTCTGAATAAAGTTGTACCTTTTGATAAATCAAAATAATAAACAAATCACATTGATCATAGTAATTATATCAAGATTAGTATAGGCTCATTTAATAAATTAGAGAAAATATTTTTTTATATATTTAGTACAAAAGTATCTTTTCTCTACTTGGGCCGTTCGATATAAACTAAGTAAACTAGAAAAGAAGTCAGAGTAAAATCACTTCCATAATCAAGACAAATTATACTTTAGTCTTGTGCTACATTCGTCAATATATTTTACCCAATAATATCTTCGATTATGAAATTAATTTATTAATTATGAGAACCGATAATTTAATCTTTTGTGCATGAGCTGAGACTCCATGCACTATATTGTCTACTACATACAAATGACATACATGTAACAAATGATCTATTTAAAATAATACTTTATTGAATTTAATAAATCAAACAAACAATTGTTCCATAAGGAATAAAACATAATACTATATCTAAACCGCATCAAGAGCCGACAACACTCTCCCTTCTCTCTAGATTTTCTCTCGCTATGACCCACCCCAATGACCCACCATCTCAGGCCCCACCAGATCTACCAAAGCCCACACCTAGAGAAAAAGCGACCACTAACCTAAAATCAATTCCCACATCGATACGTAGCCTAAACCCACCTACCACTACCACCAAATCTCTTTCGACGACCAAATCTAGCAACCCCAAATCCGCGAAGGAAGTGGAGAAATCCACTCAGATAGAGGAACATCTGGATAACAATAATATCAAGGATGATTCGGAAACACCTGAACAAGAACCTCTTGAGCAATCGAAGATGGAAGATGAAGTTTCAGATTTTCAAGCAGCAAAGACTAACCACAATAGTAAGCGTACAGTTAAGAATTTCCCAAAGGTATCGTTAAAATTTGATAAGATTAATCACAATAAGAAGGCAGATGAATCAGAGGCTCCAAATGGGAATGAACAGATGAGTGCTAATCCAACTAAGACAACTTCAAATCAACGTCAGAGTGCAATACCTATGAATCTATATGGTGCTGAGATTAGAGTACCTACCACAGCTATGAATATATAAAACGATCCGGGTACTTTCATTCCATCTTTTGCGGCTGCTGTTCAGGCAAAGTTGGCAGTTGGGAATCAGGTAAAACCTCAGTTTCAATCAAACATGGTATGCATCTTGGAAAAGCTGCCGACTTCTTCAGTGCCGAGGATTATTTTGTGAATCTTGCTTAAGATTGTAAATTTACTATTATTGGGAATTTCTATAGGGGAGAACCAACGATGGATGACATAAGGAGAGAGTTTGTTAGTCAATTTCAGCTTAGAGGACTATTAAAATTGTATATTTTGATCATCAGCATATGTATATGGATTTGGATAATGAAGTTTATTTTACTCATATGGGAACTCGATCATTTGTGAATATTGGAATAGCTCCAATGAAAATTATGAAATGGACCCCAGATTTTAGGCCAGAAGTGGAAACTTCTATTGTTCTAGTTTGGATCTTAATACATTAGCTGCTATGGCATCTATTTAGGTGGGACGTTGTTTCTAGAATAGTCCGTGCAAGTCTAGAGGAAATATGGCTAAGATCAAAGTTGAAATTGACTTGGTAAAACCAAAGTTAGATGAGTTGTGGCTTAGGTTCAACACTTTAGATGGCAAGGAAGGTGGGCTATGGCTGAAGATTGAATATGAGGGTGCCCCTAGTTATTATCAATATTGTTTCATACAAGGCCATTTGGAAAGTCAGTGTAGAAATAAAATAAGGGATGAGATGAACAAAGCTCAAATAGAAGAAAAAATAGGTCAGTGCCAATGTCACAGAGATGGAAGATGATTTTTAGAGTGTAAGCAGAAGAGGGAAAACAAGAGATAGTCCAACAAAAGCAAAAATAAAACAATCACATGAAGGAACCACTAGCAAACCACATGGCACGCAAACTAATAAACATAATAGCAGGAAGAGTAATGGGGTAGTGTTCAAGGAACGGAGCATCACACATTCAGAAAAGAGTATAGTAGAAGTTCCAAGCAAGGTGGTGGAACAAGCATGGAATGAGGAGATTAATAGCTCTCCAATGTGGAGATTTAATTTGAAACTGAAGAACACTGCAAAGAAGTTATCTAAGTGGTCTAGAAACTCTATCGGTAACATTTTTGATAAAGTAAAGGAGCTGGAAGATAGGGTTGCGGACCTGGAGGATATATCCATTGCTGATAACTCTTAATACAATGGAACTTCTCTCAACCAAGTTAATGCAGAACTGATTAGAGCAGTAAAAAAAGAGGAGAACTACTGGAAACAGAAAGTTGGGATCAAATGGTTTGTAGAAGGTGAAGTCAATTCCAATTTTTTTCATTTAGTTGTTAAGGGAAAGAAGAAGAGACTTTCTCTTAAGAAAATAAGTAAGGGGGATGGCATCTGTATTGAAGGAGAGGAAGATATAGTCAATGAAACTGTGGTATTTTTTCAAAAATAATTTTTTTAAGAAATACATAATAGAGACCTATCACCAGTGAACCTTCTACCAAAGATTATAGGGAGTGAAGAGAATTTGGCATTGAATGCTATCCATACGATAGAGGAAATAAGGGAGGTCGTGATGTCGATGAGCAGCCATATTGCACCTAGGCCTGATGGAATGTCCGAAAACTTCTATCATTCTTGTTGGGAGATTATCAAGAATGATCTTTTTCTAATGATACTTGATTTTTTGCAGGTACTGAATTACCAAAGGCATTCACACATACACGCCTTGTACTCATACCTAAGATAGGGTGCCCATAATAGTTTAGTGAACTCAGACCAATAAGTCTGAGTAACTTCACATGTAAGATTATCTCAAAGCTGTTGAATCAGAGACGGGTCCCATTGATCCAGAAGCTGATTTCTCCTAACCAAACAAACTTTATTAAAGGGAGATCAATCATGAAAAATATTATGTTGACTCAGGAGATGCTACATAGCATCAGAAAACCTAAACAACATGGAAATATAGTACTGAAGTTTGACATGACAAAGGCTTATGACAGAGTTGAATGGGACTATCTATGCCAAGTACCAGACAACTTGGATTCAATGAACTATGGATAGACAGAGTGTGGAGGATCCTCTCAAATGTATGGTACTCAGTAAATATAAATGAGAGAATATATGATTTCTTTAAGTCAACAAGAGGAATCAAACATGGGGACCACTTATCACCTTCATTATTTGTTATAGGAGATGAAATTCTTTCAAGGTTGATGCACAGTGTAGTAAATGATGTATTTATTCCTTATGTTATTGATATGAAAGAGCATATTATTACTCATTTATCCTATGCGGATGACACTATTTTGTTCTCCTCTAATGATCCAGAATCTTTGAAGATGATGATGAATAATTTGAAAATCTATGAACAATGCTCAGGCTAATTGGTAAATATGAAGAAGTCAGGTTTCTTTATGCATCTAAATTCTCCAGATGATACAGTTACAGAGTGGGCAGAATCACTGGTGTCAGAGCTTTAGAATTCCCTATGCAATACCTTGGGTGTCCTATTTATGTTGGAAGGAAAAAGGTTTTGTACTTTAACAATATGGTGGCAAAGGTAGCTAAAAGATTACAAGGTTGGCAGGGGGAAATGCTTTATTATGGTGGGAAATCTACTGTTGTCAAATCTGTGTTGCAAGCACTGCCTCTTAATCAGCTGTCGGTGCTATTTCCACCTACAACAATTATTAAACAAATATAGTGAATTGTGGCTAATTTTTTCTGGGGAAAACTAGAGGACAAACACAGATTTCATTGGATAAAGTGGTCTGATTTATGCTACCCAACTTCTGAAGGAGGGGTGGGATTTAGATCCATCCATGACTTTTGTAATGCTTTTGCTGCCAAGATGTGGTGGAATTTCAGAACTAACAATTCCTTGTTGAGTAAAATTCTGACTGTAAATATTGTAAAAGGGGTCACCCTATATCAAAGAAGTAGAGATATGGCCAATCACATATCTGGAGAAGGTTGATGGAGATCAAAGATGCAGTGGAACCTTTCATTCTATAGAAAATAGGTGATGGTGATTCTTCATTCTGGTGGGACAACTGGACCGGGTTAGGACCATTGGCCAAGCTAATAGATGGCAGGCAAACTCCAATGAATATCAAAGTCAAAGATTTCATATCAAATGGTAGGTGGAGATGTGATTTTCTAAGTCTTTTATTACATGCTAATGTTGTTAACAAGATACAAAAGGTTGAAGTGGCTTAGAGCAGGAAAGATTAGGCCTACTGGACTCTGAAAAACTCAGGTAGTTTCTCTACAAAATTAGTTTGGAAACAATTAAGGACATCTAGAAGTGAAACCTTCATTGGCAAGTTCCTGTGGCACAAAAGAATGCCTTTTAAGGTGTCTTTTCTGATGATGAGACTTCTAAAGAACAATGTCTCAACAGATGAAGGGATTCAAAGAGTTGGTAGCATGATTCCCTCATGATGTAGTTGTTGTACTCGACATCAAGATGAAATAAGCTCACATCTATTTGGTTATAGTAACATGTCTAGACAAGTTTGGATTTATTTCTCCAGTACATGTGGCATAAGGCATACGACAAGATCAGTTAGGAGTTTGATGCAGTGGTGACTGACTATACCAAAGAACGAAGTGCATAGGATTCTATTACTATGTCTTCCATCTGTAATTTGTTGGGAAATATGGAAGAACAGGTGTGCAACAAGGTTTGAGAATTTACATATGTCTAGTAGGCATATCATACGGCAGGTGTGTCACTTAATGTCATTAATTCTGAAATGTCAATTATCTAAGTTGAATTTACCTGTAATATGGGAGGACATATGTGCTTATGTAGAGAAATTACAACAAGTTATCCATAATCAATTGGTGATATGGTCCAGACCTGAGGAGGGGTGGATGAAAATAAATATAGATAGCTGTAGCAAGGGTAATCCAGGAAGTGCGGGAGGGGGTGGCATAATAAGGGATCATCTTGGCCTCATGATTTTAGCATTTGCTGATTACTTTGGTCTTTGTAGTATCAATATGGCTGAAGCTATGGCAATTCTTCAAGGATTGTGTATCTGTATTGATAGAGGTTTTCTGTAACGACCCGACCCATCGTCTCAGGTATTTTCGCCCCGTTTTCCCCGTCTTATGCTTCTATATGTTTCATTACATGTGTTTGGTGAATTTGAAGTAATTCGGATAGAGTTTGGTTGGAAATGAGACACTTAGTTTCTTTTAAGAAGACTTAAGTTGGAAAAGTCAACCGGATGTTGACTTATGAGTTAGGGGGATCGTAATTGAATTCTGATGGTTCGGTTAGCTCTGGAAGATGATTTAAGGCTTAGGAGCGCAATCGGAAGTAATTTTGGAGGTCCGGTGAAGA
>MU784382.1:0-32093 GCA_026770625.1 Nicotiana glauca
CTTCAATATTTGAGCTTCTGGGTCTTGGACGCGGACCGCATGGAAATGGCCACGCGGCCGCACAGTTGATTTCTCTTTTAGTGTTAGCTCTCTGATCATTCACCCACGCGGACCGCACTGGTTTGGTGTGCGGCTGCGTGGGACTATGCCTTTGAATCTGAGCCTCTGTTTCTTCATCATTGAGGACCGCGTAGAAATGTGTGCTGTCCGCGTGGAGTTGTGTCCAAATTTCAGGTTCTTTGATCTTTACCTGTGCGTCCGCGTGGCGAAGCAGTGCGGACCGCACAGGTTCCTTGACTTGAATATTTGCAGGATCTTCTTGTGCGGCCGCATGACAAAAGGTTGCGGTCCACACAAGTCTNAAAACCTGCAATCAGGCACAACTTGTAAGCAATTCAGGACTAATCTATATCAATTTATGCCCAAAGCTTAGGCATAAAGGGGTATAATTCATGTAAAAATCACAGTTATCACTGACTCGCACCAACTTCCGGCTTCTTACAAATCCATTGAATCGCATTTCCGAACCAGGGAACCTTGCCAGGACTTCTAGGGATGAGATATCCCCTTTTTCGGCCGATAGAGCCCTTTGCGGGTTTTCGCTAATCGACCTATCTCATTTCTCTTCTCAACGTCGCCCGATAGTGCTCTCTGCGAGTTTTCACTAAACGGACTCTCTCATTTTTTGTTTCTCTTCTCCCGTTACCTCATGGTGCCCGAAGGTTTTCACCGATAAGACTTTCTCATTTATTTCTCTCAATTTAGAATGCATCGGCTTTCAACAATGATATTTCTTAGTTTTCCTAGCCTTTGGCAATTGATCCGAAGGACTTGCACGGTTTTGGGTAACAAGAATTGTGGACAGGATTACAACTTTGGAATCATTTGGTGGGCTCATGGTTGAACCATTATAACATCTGCCCCAGTTTCAACTTCGGGGAAAATTGGATTTTTTTGTTTTGGTATGACTGAACCTCAGATAGAGGCTGCCTACGTATCCTTTCGGAATCAAGTCAGAACGTAGTTCAAACAAATCATTTTTTTCATACGAGGCTTTTGGATTCCAAAGAGGGTAACCAAAGAAATGTAACCGGCTCAAAAGGGCTTGCAAAAAGGGTTGATAGTGTTTGGGTGGTGGGAATAAAAGCCTTCATCATCTCAAATGCGCCAAGACATTACCGAAGTAAACTTAGACATAGTACCTTTTGACTGCGTCCGCGTTCACAGCTGTTTCAGGATCATTCCCTTCAATGTCACCCAGATATAACGCTCCTCTTGGAAATATCTTCCTGATGATGTACAGACCCTTCCAATTAGGAGCAAATTTTCCTTTTGCTTCCTGGTGGTGGGGAAGAATGCGCCTTAACACCAATTGTCCTACTTCAAAATTTCTGGGTCGTACTTTCTTGTTGTAAGCACGGGCCATTCTTTATTGGTACAACTGCCCGTGACAGACCGCAACCATTCGCTTTTCATCTATTAAGGTCAACTGCTCCAATCGAGTCTCAAGCCATTCGCTATCTTCAATTTATGCTTCAACAATGGTCCGGAGCGAAGGAATTTCTACCTCTGCCGGTATCACAGCCTCGGTCCCATAAACCAACAAGTACGGGGTTGCTCCTACTGATGTGTGCACTGTGAAGGCAAAAGGTAACTATTCATGCCACTATCTGGAACTCTGGATTGTCTTTCTCAAAATCTTCTTGATGTTTTTGTTTGCTGCTTCAACAGCACCGTTGGCTTTGGGCCGATAAGGAGTGGGGTTCCTATGCGTTATTTTGAAATGTTTGCATACATCCTCCATCAAATAACTATTCAGGTTTGCCGCATTATCTGTGATGATAGTTGCAAGAATACCAAAAAACGATAGATAAGATTTGAATGTACAAAGTCCACCATAGCTTTTTTAGTGACCGATTTGAGAGTGATAGTTTCGACCCATTTTGTGAAGTAATCAATAGCAACCAATATGAATATGTTCCCATTAGATGTTTTTGGCTCAATCGGACCAATGACGTCCATACCCCTGGTGACAAAAGGCCAAGTTGCTGACATAGGGTGTAGCTCTGTTGGAGGTGCGTGAATCAGATCTCCATGCACCTGACACTGATGGCATTTTCGGACGAAGTTGAAGCAATCTTTCTCCATGGTTATCCAGTAATACCCGGCTCGAAGGATTTTCTTTGCCAAGACATACCCGTTCATATGAGGTCCACACACTCTTGCGTGTACTTCATGCATGATTCTTCCTGCTTCCTCGGTGCCAACACATCTTAACAAGTTAAGATCCGGGGTTCTCTTATACAAAACCTCGCCGCTCAAAAAGAAACCACTCGAATGCCGCCTAATAGTTCTCTTTTGATCTCTAGTAGCATGTTCGGGGTATTCTTGTGTTTTCAAAAACCTCTTGACATCGTGGTACCATGGCCGAATATTTGGTCCTGCCTCGATTACATTACAGTAACCGTGTCTTTCCCTGATGTGGATTTCCAAAGGATCGATGTGGGCATTGCCTGGATAAGGTAACATTGAAGCTAACGTGGCGAGTGCATCAGCTAGTTTGTTGTGACACCGCGGGATGTACCTGAACTTTATTGATGTAAATCGCTTGCCGAGGTCTTCCACGTGCTGCCAGTAAGGAATAAGCTTAACATCTCGAGTTTGCCATTCACCTTGGGCTTGCCGAATAATCAGATCAGAATCCCCCATAATCAATAAACCTTCAACATCTTGATCAATGGTCATGTTCATGCCCATGATGCAGGCTTCATATTCAGCCATATTGTTCGTGCAAAAGAAATGGAGCCTAGCCGTAGCCGGATAGTGCTAACCGGTGGGAGAGATCAAGATTGCCCCAATTCCTACACCTTTGGCATTTACATCCCCATCAAAGAACATTTTCCAAGCATAGGTGTCTTCAGGGACTACTTCTATTGTGTTTACCTCCTCATCTAGAAAGTAAGTATTCAATGGTTGGTATTCCTCATCAATCGGGTTTTCAGCCAAGTGATCCGCCAGTGCCTGGGCTTTCATCGTCGTGCGAGTGACATAGACTATGTCGAACTCAGTAAGCAGAATTTGCCACTTTGCCAATCTCCCGGTGGGCATCGGTTTCTGGAATATATACTTCAAAGGGTCCAACCTGGTAATGAGGTGAGTGGTATGAGCCTAAAGATAATGTCGCAACTTTTGAGCGAGCCATGTCAAAGCACAGCACGTTCTTTCCAACAAAGTGTATTTGACTTCATAACTAGTGAACTTCTTGCTCAAGTAATAGATTGCCTGCTCTTTCTTTCCAGTTGCATCATGCTACCCGAGGACACAGCCAAAAGAATTTTCTAAGACTGTCAGATACAAGAACAGAGGTCTCCCTTGCTCCGGCGGGACCAAAACTGGAGGATTTGAAAGATATTCTTTGATCTTGTCAAAGACCTCTTGACACTCAGCTATCCATTTGATTGCAGCATATTTCCTTAATAGCTTGAATATGGGCTCACATGTGGAAGTCATTTGAGCGATAAACCGGCTGATGTAGTTTAACCTGCCCAAAAGGCTCATTACGTCTTTCTTTGTCCTTGGAGGAGGTAGGTCCCGGATAGCCTTTATCTTCGTTGGGTCTAATTCAATACCTCTCCTGCTGACTATGAAGCCCAAAAGTTTGTCTGATGGGACTTCGAAGGCGCATTTAGCCGGATTCAGCTTTAAATCATACTTTCGCAGCCTCTCGAAAAATTTCCTCAAGTCTCGAACATGATCGTCTTGAGTCCTGGACTTGATGATCACGTCGTCCACATACACCTCTATCTTTTGATGCATCATATCATGAAAAATAGCAGTCATGGCCCTCATGTATATTGCCCCGGCGTTCTTCAAACAAAATGGCATAACCCGATAACAGTAAGTACCCTAAGGTGTGGTGAAAGAGGTTTTCTCGGCATCTTCCTCATCCATCAACACCTGGTGATATCCCACGTAACAATCCACGAAGGACTGTATCTCATGTTTGGCACAGTTATCAACAAGAATGTTGATGTTGGGCAAGGGGAAGTTATCTTTGGGACTTTCCCTATTCAGATCTCGGTAATCCACATACACCCGGGTTTTCCCATCTTTCTTCGGCACAGGAACTATATTAGCCAGCCACGTAGTATACTGGACCACCCGGATTACCCCTGTTTTCAATTGCTTTTTGATTTCTTCTTTGATCTTATCCCTGACATCAGTTTTGAACTTCCTCTGTTTCTATTGAACTGGGGGACAATCAGGTTAGATTGGCAATTTATGCACCACTAGATCAACACTAATCCTGGCATGTCGTCGTATGACCAAGCGAACACATCTTTAAACTCAAACAAGAGTTGAATTATCGCATCTCGTGTTTTCTCATCTGTGTGAATGCTTATTTTGGTCTCTCGGATCTCTTCAGAAGTTCCCAAATTAACCGGCTCCGTGTCATTCAAATTCGGCTTAGGTTTATTCTCAAAGTGTTCCAGTTCTCGATTTATTTCCCTAAAAGCCTCTTCTTCATCATATTCCGATTCTTGGTTCATTATTTCACAACTAGACAGCGTGTTTGGATCTGGGCGTGAAGTCCGCAAGCATGTCATGTTATTTAAAGCCGCATTATTATAACTAAAAAGAAAAGATAATAGCGAAAGTCAGAAAGAATAAAGAAAAATAAAAATGAGGAAATGTTGATTTTATTTCTTGGAATTGGGAGGATAAAAGGGTTTACATTTCAGGAAATAAAAAACAGGAAACTAAAGGAAACATCCGAGTTACACCCTGGGATAACTCGTGATGCAGGAAAGGTGACAGGACAAGTCTACCCGGACTCCCGCCTGACTGGGAACGGTTTAGCCTCCCAATTTTGAAGCTTAGCATTTGGCCCCATGTATAGCACCTCAGCGGTGCTTGTGCCTTCTCCCAGCTGAACCATGTGGGTTTCGTAAAGCATTTCTCTCATTGCCCCACATATTTTCTCAATCTCTTCTGCTGTAAAAACCCCATCTTCTTCTGCTTCATCATACCTTGGGCTGATGAAGGTCTCGTACAAGTGTGGCAGTGGTTGAGGTAAATCCCATCCCTCATTCTTTCTCTTATTCTCCCACTCTTCATCACATGGTGTGGGGTGGAAGCCTATCCCAAAGAATTTCTCGGTTGAAGGCAAGGTAATAGGTTCCACTATTCCTTGTAGTGATTTTCCCAGTCCTTTTCCCGGTTTGAATCCCCGTCGGATCATTTCTTTACCAACCTTGATTGAGGCGTTGGACATGAAAGGTTGGGGGCAAGGGCTACCTTCTTCATATTGTTCTGCCAATACAACTTCGAAAGCCTGATAAACTATGTGCTCACTTCCCTCTCTTGCTTCGATACATGGGATGGATGGGTCCCGATAAATAGACTGTTCGTCTTCTCCGTGGACCATAATTTCCTGATCTTTATATTCGAACTTCACCATTTGGTGGAGAGTGGAGGGTACAACCCCTGTAGCGTGAATCCAAGGTCTTCCGAGGAGAAAGTTGTAAGACGTGTCCATATCCAACACCTGGAAAGTTACTTCAAAATCCACTGGCCCGATAGTCAATATCAGGTCTATTTCTCCAAGAGTATCCCTCTTGATGCCATCAAAAGCTCTTAACAGACATTATTGGGGCGAATCCTTTCGGTCCCAATTCCCGTTCCCTGCAATGTGGAGAGTGGGCAAATGTCAACACCCGAACCCACATCCATCATTACTCGCTTGACGTAGTAGTCTTCACACTTGACTGTAAGATGTAAAGCCTTGTTGTGGGCCGCTCCCTCCGGAGACAAATCGTTCTTACTTAGAGAGATTGATTAACCGCAAAGAACCTTTCCGTCATTCTTTCTAGTTGTTCGACTGAAGTTTCAACCGGCACATACGCTTCATTCAAGGTTTTTAGCAGGATCTTCTGATGCTCGGTAGGCCTCATCATCAAAGATAGCATAGATACTTGTTCAGGGTGTTTGCGCAACTGATCCACTACTTCAAAATCAGGCATCTTCATTTTCTGGAAGAAAGCCTCTGCTTCTTCAGCGCTTACAGGCTTCTTGGGTGGGAAGCGCTTCCGTGTAGCATTGTTCACTTCTTGTATGTCCGAATATTTCCCAGCAATAGTATTTCCCAGAAGTTCCCCTGTGATTTCCTTGCCTTTGTAGGTAACCAACGCCCATTGATAATTCTATGGCACCGTGGACGGGTCCGTTATCGGCTTCTGTGGCACACGTCCGATAACCACTGGCTCATTCAGTCGAGGCGGTTTAATCGTCCCCCAGACCACATAGGCTCCTTTCGGCACATACATAGGTATTCCTTTTTTCAACTCGAATCTCTGCGGCTTCTCCGAGCGACCTCGTGGAATATAGAGAACCTCATTTTTTGGAGGTACCCTCGTCTCTGTCTTTGTTTCAACCTTCCTTTCAAGCTCAGACTTGATAGTTTTAGTCTTCTTTTCCCCTTTCTCTTGCTTCGGGGTTGCTGTAGGATTTCTTTCAGTATCAATAATGGCAATTATGGCCTTCAGGGCGGGATCAAACTCCTTGTCTTCACAGATCATCCCGATCGCCGGCCCATTATTGTGAACGGGCAAGGGATTATTAGTCATATTTGGGACCTCCTCGTCCCTTACCACTATCTTTTTTTGTTCTATCAAGTCCTAAACTGCCCTTTTTAAAGTCCAACAATTGTTCGTATCATGCCTTTCTGCCCCTGAATGATAAGCACATCTGATACCCCGCTGATATGATGGTGATTTCGGGTTTTGCCCGTTTGGGGGTATGGATTGTAGGAAACCCATTCGGACAAGCTTTGGGAATAACTCAGAATATGGTTCACCGATGGGGGTGAAAGTTTGTCTCCTAGGTGGTTCCCGAGGACGGAAGTTATTCTGGGGTGGTTGGGGATTATAGTGGTTTCGGTAAGGAGGCTGGTTTCTAGGAGGTGGAGCTTGGTTCCGGTTGATTTGTTGCAATGGTCGGCCATAGGGTTGAGCATTCATGACCATATACGGCTGAGGAGCATAGGCTATATCTTGGTGGGGGTAGTAGTGTTGTGGGGCTCTTTCTGGAAAATGGGGCCTAGGGTTATGATATTCTCTTGCTCTTGACACGGACATGGGCGTCTCCTCCTTTTTCTTGCCCCTTGCTATTCCTCCGGACCCACCTTGGATGGCTTGGGAGGTTGCTCTTATGGCTTCCTGGCTCAAGATTCTTCCTGTTTTCAAACCATTCTCTACCATTTCCCCGATTTTAATTGCTTCTGCAAAAGGCTTTCCCATGGCCGACATCATTTTCTGGAAGTAATCAGGCTCTTGGGCTTGCAGGAAGACAGTGACCATCTCTATCTCATCCATGGGAGGTTTCACTCTTTAATCTTGCTCGCGCCACTTAATGGCCTATTCTCTAAATTTTTCTGAGGATTTCTTCTTTTGATTTGTCAGAGAATTCCTATCCGGCGCAATGTCTATGTTGTATTGGAACTGTCGAATAAAGTCTCGGGCGAGATCATCCCAGATATGTCAACGGGAGATGTCTTGATCCATAAACCATTCTGAAGCAATACCGATCAAGCTTTCCCCGAAATATGCCATTAATAATTCTTCTCTGCCACCGCCTCCCCGTAACTGATTGCAGTATCTCTTCAAATGAGCAATGGGGTCGTCGTGCCCATCATACTTTTCAAATTTTGGTGTTTTGAAACCTGACGGCACATGGACATGTGGGAACATACACAAATCCGCATAGGATACACTCTTCTGCCTGCTCAAACCTTGCATGTTCTTTAAGCTTTGTTTGAGGCTTCTCATTCTCTTAGCCATATCGTTCTGCTCGGGTACTCTGAGATTTTGGTCTTGCCCAGGTGTAAACTCGTATTGAGGATGCTGAGGGTATGCATTGGCAGTAAACCGGGTAGGTTCTAATGAGAAAGAAGGTGCTTGGAATGTGAACGAAGATGAGTCAAAGTTAGGCCTGTGTGAAGTGGGTTATGCCGCAGCTGGACAAGGCAGTGCGATGAATGTGTTTGGGGCCGTACCTGTCGCCCACACCTGGGGGTAAGACTCAGAAGGTGATCCGGCGAAGTGAGCTGACATGGTAGGATACCTGAATGGGGTAGTTGGGTAACTGATGGGGACGTTGGAAGTCCCACTTGTCCTAGGAAACAGCTCGGGGAATCCAGGGATTGCACTCGGCAATTCTCTTCCATTGTTCCAGGCGTCCCACATTTCCATTATGTGGAGACATAGGATTCTGTGTTCTTCAGCAGTTGCTGATTCGGAAGTTGGGATGGCCGAGATTGAACTCTCTTCTGAAATAGGAATCGTTGGTGGGGGGATTTCTGAAGACATTTCTACACTTCCTTTGGACCTTGTGAAGTAAGTGTGAACACTTCTTTTTGACTTTGTGACGGGTGGTTGAACACTTCCCTTTGACCTCGTAAAGTATGAATGTGATGCCAGACTACCACAAAACCAACCACCTTTCTATAAAAACTTGGAATTCGCAGCAAGCAAACGGTTAGTTTGAAACAAATAACAAATAGGTAATCTCATGTTGGGGTGTGATGCACCTATACAGTTAAGTGGTTTTTCTACATGTTTTGCATTGGTTGCAAGCGTCATTCCGGCTTCTCTTTACGCTCTTCTTTTAAATGCTTCCCAAACTTTCCTTTATTTATTTGCTTCTTTCCCCCTTTTTTTTATTATTCCTTTTTTTTAATTTTCTTTTAATGGTGGTCGAATCTTATGTGGATTGCTTACGTATCATGTCCCCGCATGAATCAGTCCGAGCGTAGTTCTGGCCACAAGTGTAAAAATAAAGACATCTTGATTTTTTTTTACTTTTATTGTCAAAATATTCTGCTTTCAAGGCTAAACATTTTTTGAAAAAAAAAATGAAAACTAGAGACTTTGCTGCAAAAAGGGAAAATACAAACTTCAAACGGACAACAGAATCTAAAAGATAAAGAAAATACAGACTCAACTAAGCATGCCTCGGAGTTTTTAACTTTTGTGTCCGCGGGGCGTTGTCTGGCCTTGCCGCGGGTTTCGGTGCAAGATCCCTTTGCAAACCTCTCAACTCTTCCATGATCTGGTGGACATAACCCATGACTGAAGAAAAGAGGGTAGTCGGGGCATTTGCTCACATGCTAGGCACCTCATGGTGATATAGTGCCCGATCTCTTCGATTCCACCCCTGATTCTATCCCTTTCCCTAAGCAGTTGTTCTATTTGTCTATTCTTTGCCCCCAGTACCCGAGCGTTGTCAGTGAGTTGGTCCAGGAACTTATCCATTTGTTTTTCCATCTACGCCATCAAGTCGTAGCAACATTTTCTATTTGTCCTGGCATCCCGGGCTTGTTTAAAGACCTGCTCTTCGAGAGTGGAATTTGTTCCTCTCAGGACGGTGATGATCCCCTCGTAGTCTCTTTTTATTTGCTGCATATGAAGTGCCCGTTGGTGTGCTCCCCTCGTCCATCTGGCCCGAATCCTTGTCAGAGTGGCTTCCGCTTTCTCCAAGTCTTCTTGATATTCGAGGGCTTTCTTTTCCAAACTGTTTATGAGTACCTCATCAGCCTGGCTCCTTTTTGACCTCTTTGCAGTTGTGTTCATCTTTTGAATTTGGGCTTGGAGTTCTTGCTTCTCTTGTACCCAATCAACCCTTTCCTGATCGAAATCAGCCTGTTGTTTGTCCATGGCCGCTTCCAGTATTCCTTTATCCTCTCGCAAGGTGTCAATATGAGATTGAAATTCTCGTGCCGTTTCGCTTTTAGCCTTCCTAACTCTAGACTCTATCTCCTTCTCCCAATCGACTACATACTTTACAGACGTTTCTGCTATTTGCTCGGGTATCACTTGGTTGTGAAACCACTCGAGGTATGCAAAGCTTACTTCCCCTCGTTCTCGGTCGGCTACCATTTCATCGGTATCAGAAAATCGACTGCCAAACCAAACCTTTTGTGCATAAGATTCCTTTGGGGGTTCCTCCGTTGTGAATTCCCACACGAATGGACACATGTCCTCAGTCGGGGGTCTCTTTTGTTCTCTCCCTAACTGGCGCATGACGCGTAATGGTGCATATGGCTGGAAACCCCTAAAACCCATGAGTATGTAGAATGGGCGATAGGTCGACATGTGCATAACTTTAGCAGAAGGGAACCAATAATAGTTCCAAGTGAGTTTATCTGCCTCTAATGAACCGAGTAATTCCCGCCAGGCCTTCACTCCATCTGGAAGATTACAGCATGCAACCCTTCTCAAATGGCAACAGATGTAATTCAGCCAATTTTCATTGAAATTTATCACTATTGGGTGGTGATAAAGGTGCTCTACGAACCACATTTGCAATAAAATGTTACATCCTTCGAAGTAATCTCCACCTTTTTGGCATCGGGTTAATGCTCGAAAAATGTCCCCCAAGATCATAGGAAGAATGGTATGTTCTTTGCTACTTTGCAAATACGAGACCACTGCCGATAAACGAATTCTGATGCGCCCATCACGCTCTGAAAATACCATGGTCCCTAGAAACAAAATCATGAACGCGAAGGTTCTCAAATCCCTCCATGCATCGTAACTTAGCTAGTTGACGAATTCTGTGGTCGAGAATCTCTCAAATCCTTTCTCGTCACCAAATCTGTCATAAAAGTATTTCAATGGAACCCAGCCTTCGTTTAAGCAATCCATTGGAATTCGACGGAGGCATAATTTCTTCAAAAAGTTATTCATACCTACTTTCCTGGGAGCGGCGGGTTTTTTTCTATGAAGATCCTTCCCAAATCCCGTGAGCCCACCTAATTCTTCTAACGTGGGTGTCATTTCACAATCTTTGAACCTGAAGACATTATTTGTTGAGTCCCAAAAACATACCAAAGCCTCAATCCGGCCCCTGTTCGGCTCAATTCTCATGATGTCTGGAAGAAACTTGAGGTGCTTAAAAACTTGATTTCGTTCCCAAGTAGCAAAACTAGCCCATCAATTACAGAGACTGCTCGGGGTCTTATCTCGGATCATGAACATAGGAGGCTCTTCATCTCTTGCCTTTTTCTGATGATTTCTTTGTGGGGGATCATGCTGATCCTAAAAAAATAAAAAATAAAAATAAATTTAAGACTCTCCTAAGCTATACACAGACTATGATCAATTTGTTTTAGATGAAGAGAAAATTGTCATTTCTCATCGCTATTTTAAAAATATCCGGTCTTCGTCAACACGGCCTTTCAGCACTTGAAGAAGATTTGAAGGATGTGCAAAAGAATCCGGTATGACCATAGGTAGTTGTTCTTGCAAAACAATACTTCGGCGCCCTTTTGTAGGCGTTTGGCTGTTTTCCCAAGAATGGCGTTACCTTGACTAAAGACATTTATTTATCCCTAAATTCAATACTTTAAAAATAATTGAGCCCGATATGGGTTTCCTACATATCCCACATCCGGTGAGAATCAAACTTGCGTAGTTCATCAAAATAAAACAAACTATTTTTTTTTGAAAACAAAACATTTTTTTTTTCAAAACAGCAGAGTTTCGACATTATTTGGGCGTTGGTATTTTCAAAACATGCGATTAAATCCCTTAACCCTATACAATGCTATTTCTTTCTTTTCTTCAACTCTTTTTTTTCTCTTTTTTTTTCAATAATTAAGAAGCCGGTTAGCGTGCAAGTCTGAGACAAATAAATGCACAAACCGGATGCATCAAGGTGGTCTTTTCATTTCAGGTACACCTGTCCTAGACAGACCCAACCCCTATGTTGAGTCTCCTAAGTCAAATGCACATGATGCAAACAAACGTTCCTACTAGGGATCCGGTATGAGGCTTTGTTATTCTAAGTTAATATCTTGTTGGAGAAAGTATCTAGACTGGCTTACTCGAGCGGACAACTCGAGCCGAGGAGGGTCAGTGTACCGGTAGCATTGCTTTTCGGCTTAACTGGTGGTGCTCCCCGCCTAAAACATGGGTGACTAAAATCCTTCACTGGGTGCCAAGCACCTCGGCTATCTCAAAGAAAGCGGACTATGTCAAGCAAATGCCCAATTTTAATTTCAAGAAGACTCAGAGAAGAAATGGGTTTCGGCACAGTTTATATACAATTCACAAAATATCAAAGTGGTAAAAGCAACACTTATCACATTTAAGACAAACATATAATAAAGATCAGATAGTAAATAAGCCAAATACAACAATTATTCAAAGCTCGAATTACTGGTTCAGGGTTTGTGTCCCCAGCAGAGTCGCCAGAGCTGTCACACCTCCTTTTTACGCAGCGTACCCCGGAGGGTAAATGTGAGGGAGTTTTTTCATTTAAAGTGACAATTTTTGAAGTGGGATTATTGTTTATTTCAGAGTCGCCACTTGGAATAAATTACGGTGTCCCAAGTCACCGATTTATTTAAATCCCAAATCGAGGAAATTTTTGACTTTCCAAATGAAGTCTGCGAAAAAGAAATTCTAAGTAAGGAATTCTGCTGACCCGAGGGAAGGTGTTAGGCACCCCCGTATCCCGTGGTTCTAGCACGGTCGCTTAAATTGTTGTAATGGCTAAGCATCTGATTTTAAAATATGTCATAACTTATGTGCTTTTATTAACATTAAATCGCTTTATTATTATTTTTATTTTTAAATGAAAGTGAACGTCGTTTAAAGTATGTTTTCGGATTGCGCCGCACGAAATGAACCCGCAATCCTAGGCACACTCCATTCAACGTTTTAGGACTTGGATTTGGATCGCATAAAATGCCATCCCATATTTAGGAATATAATTTATTAAAGTCGCTCCTAATAGAGTCTAACGCGTTGTAATCTTTTGGGAGGGTCGCGAAATTCGCTAAACGAACCTTCCGATTTTCTAAATATTTTTAAAGCTTTATTGAGGGCCCCACAATTCGTACATTTTATTTGGCCAGCCACGCCTCATTTTTTTTTAAAGGCAAACCTAAGAGCGGCTATATTTTTCTCTAATTAAGTTCGTCTTTAAACAAAATAAAGAGTGGAGTCCTAATTAATTACATGCTTTGGAGAAGGCCGTCATTTATTGGTTACTAGCTTAAGACCGTTGTTAACAAAAGAACATTACTAAAATTGAAACTATAAATAAAATACGTGATTGACAAGTAATATTTCCAAGAGAAACTGATTATCTTATAACTAACTTAAACCCACGTTGTTATATGAATAAACCATTGGAACTAATTATTTACCTATCGGCAGCGCCGAAAGGAAAATTCAACGAAATAAAACACTACTTCGATCTTTGAAATTCAGTTCCTATAGACTAGTTTTGCAAAATAGAATTTCGCCAACTAGTATCGCGATATCAACTTCAATATTACCTTTTACCACAATTTAAGTCATATTATTCCAGTTGATATTTTATGATATCTACTCCTAATATTTTACAATTCCAATTGTTAAACAAAATCAAATGTCTATTCTAGTTATTTTCCCTTATTTTTTAGAATGGAACTACAAAACAATCACATTATATCACCTACTGGAAGCAAACTAACATTCAACATGGCTTATAGATAATCCAAATACCTAACTAATTTTCAACAAATGAATCCATTCTAAATAGTCCAAACTATATATTCTTCCACAGTTTCAAATGCCATAAGGCCACAATTATTCTCTAACGTTTGACTAACACATACAGCCCATTAATTCAAACAATACCGTCCAAAGTATCATCCTTTTAGCAAACAAATAGTCAATCTCAGAGTTCTACTATTATTTATGCAAATCAATACATTGGCCTCAGCTTGGAGCCATTAGTTAAACCAGCTGCTCACCTATGATTACTATGACAAATGCTACTGAGTATTCTACCTCAACATGAATCCTTCTCAAAACAAATTTGAAAACAGTTGATTCGAACTTAACTGAAGCTAATCTGAAATTTCTCCAATTAATCACACTGATACTCAACAATAGAACTCCCATATATTTCTGAACACACACTTAAATAAACACATTCACAGTTGACAGTTATCAATCCTTTACAACACAAATAAAAGTTTAAATCACATCATTAAATTGAACGTTAGGTACATAGTGACAGAAAATGAAACAACTCAGATTTCATGCTTCTATTTCTTCATATTTCAGCTCACAACTATCAAAGGTAGAGCCATGTACCTGGAATGGAATAGAGATGAAGTAGAAGAGTCAGCAGCAAGCTATAACACAACAACCAAACAGCAGAACCAGCATAACAAAAGGAACACAGCTTAGAATCCAGCAAAACTCAAAACCAGTTTAAAAACCCACACGGCCAACAGACTGTACTCCACACAGATCAACGACCAACGACCAACTCAAATGTTTTGAATACCCCACTATAGAATAGAAAACAAGAGATTCTGACTGTTTCTGCTCTCAAAAATGATGTAATTGTATCACTGGATAAGATCTCTAGTTCAAACCATATTCTGGTCTTTTAAAGGGCTTATAGAAACTGAAATTCAGTTATAGGTTGGAAGATAAACTCAAGAGGAAGTAATGGAACAGTTCTTTTCTCTCCAAACTTTTCTGATTTTTCCAACAAAAAAAAAACCCCACCAAACTGTTCTGAAATTTCTCTTATATAACCAAACTAAACTCTCCTTACAGCCTGTCAACTTATTTAAAAACTGATCAGATCCATGTTATTCCCTCTGTTTTCTTTCCACTTCAGTTTGTCTAGGCATGGAACTTCTAATTTTTTAAACTTCTGGAGTTCAAAATGTAGTGAATATCCTACTGTACAGCAGGTTCCACTACCATTCTCATGTGCATTTTCAGCTTTTAATATTAAACTACTATAATGGTCCAACACATGCTCAACTGGCAGTCCACTTAAACTAAGCTCTGAACTTTTATCAAAATTGCAGTTATAACCAATTCAATTTCCTAAATTCAGCTATAACCAATTCAGACTTAATTCAAACAATGATTCAGACCAAATTAAACAGTATCAATAATATTATTGTCACATTATTCTAACAAACAAGCCTGTACAACTAATCGACGATATTTATTTAATCGATTACAACATATATAATCGATAACAAATAATCAACATACAAACAGTGATTCACAGCTTTCGGACAAAACATGGGAAATACGAAACTAATTATTCGATGATATTAATCGAATCGAATATGTATTCTATAACAACCACAATTAACAACAAACAGAAACAAACAATTGACCAAATAAAAGGTCTTATGGAGAAGAACAGAACAGTTGACAAAAAACCGAAAAAGATAAAAAATAACAAAACTAAACTAATAATAAATATTAATAAATAAAAATAGAAGAAAAGGAAGAAGAAATACCTCAAAAAGGAAAAATCAGGAATCAAATGGACTTGGACCAATTTCGGACTTGGAACTTTTGAGGCCAAACAGACCTTAATCTAGTGTTCTCAACTGAGAACACTTCGACTAAGGCCCATTGAACACCCAAAAACTCTTCAATTTGGACAGAAATCCAGGCTCGAGTTAATATTGTTTTGAATACCCCACTATAGAACAGAAAACAAGAGATTCTGACAGTTTTTGCTCTCAGTAAAAACATATTTGTAAAAACTGAAAACAAAATTTGTAAAAACAGAGGAATTAGAACATTTTCAGTTTTTAACAAAATATTTTCGTTTTTTAAAAACTGAATAAAATATTTTCAACAAATTATTTTCGCTTTTGAAAAATATTTTTTTTTCATTTTTCAGTTTATTTAAAGATTTTTTTTGTAAAAACTGGAAAAACAAATTTGTAAGAACTATTTTTTTTTTTGTAAAAACAGAAAAAAAAAATCGTTTTTAACAAAATATTTTCGTTTTTTAAAAACTGAAGAAATTATTTTCAACAAAATATTTTCAGTTTTTACAAATATGTTTTTATAAAAAAAAATATTTTGTTAAAAAAACGAGGGTTATATATAGACTTTATCGTAAAGTTCAGGGGGGTATTTGAACCTTTTCCGATAATTATTTAGCTCTTTATAGTGTAATTATTTTTGCTCTCTATTTTTATTAGACTTCCCCGTATTCATTATCTGGCTGCCATATACCAATTTGAATTCTGCATCTTAAGTTATTTGCTATACGCGTGTATCACTTTGCGGCATAACTATCTTTAGACACAGAAAAAAGGGATGTAATATCCTTTAAAATCTCTCTAGAAGTAAAAGCCTTAGACTTCTATTTATGTCTAGAAGTGATGGGTACTAACGTTATTTCACTTAAGCTCAACTAATCAAATTCAGATTTTTATTTTGAAAAACTATATGCATGTTGATAGTTGAATTGACTATGTACTTGGATTAAATCTCATCTTACTTTTCAATTCTTACGTATTTGGAGAAGATGTTGGTTATGTTGGCGTCTGTCGTTTCATTACTGGATTGGCAGACCAATTTGAAAATCAATGGTTTCTAGCATGGATGTTCATTGTTCGGTTTGGATAGGTTTTTCCCTAAGAAGAAATCAAACCAAGTAAGTCGGTTTTTTAAATATTAGAACCAAACCAAACCACTTAAGTCGGTTTTTTCGGTTTATGTCGGTTTTTCGGTTTTTGCGGTGATTTGTCGATTTTTTCCTAAATATAAGATATACACTACCAAATACATATTCCGGAGACCACATTTTCAACGTAACACTATCAAATCAATTGCCATTCGAGAAATCTATTATTTACCAAGATATATTGATGATAATTGAATCAAATAGTAATGAATAATTTAAGGAATCAATTAAAAATATATTTTTTTTAACACGAAATGGATTCTTACACTTAACAAAAGAAAATTACTAATCAAACTAGAATGTAAAGGTAAAGAACTATACTAAAACTGCAAACTATTAACGTAACCATTAAATTTTTGAAACTTTATATAAAAATATACATATATATATATATATATATATATAGGTGTAATAATGAATTTGAAATAGCCACTTTTATAGTCGGTTTGGTTTGGTTTTTTTCTGATTAAAACCAAAACCAAACAAAAATTTGATTTGTTTTTAAAATTCAAAACCAAAATCAAACCAAACCAAAAAATTTCGGTTTTTTTGGTCGGTTTGGTTTGATTCGATTTTTCGGGTTTTTATGAACACCCGTAGTTTCTAGATAGTCTTTTATGCGAGCAGGTGTATGTAATTTGTTATATTCTAGCTCGACTTTTGTTTTCTTGGTGAAATGATTAAGCTATAAGTCAAGAACTATCAACATCCTATGATCATATTAAGAAATGTGACCTAAGATTTATTTAATATAGGGATGACAAAATGGTTAAAAGAACATAATTAACCACCCATATTATCCATTAAAAAAATGGGTTGGACAATGAATTTTTTAAAAATGGGTCAAATATGAATAAGAACCATATTATCCATTTAGAAAATGGATACCCAGTGAGTAACTAATGGTCTAACTTTTCTATTTATAAAGCCTCAAACTGGGGGTTCCTCAAGTTAGGGAGATTAAGAATTCTCCTAAAAGTGATAATATACAAGAAATCATGGATAATATGAGTAACCCATATTATCCGACGGTTAACCCGCTTTTTATCCGTATTAAATATGGGTCGGGCCGGATAATTGATCCGTTTTTTCATTGCCCGTTTTCAACCCGAACCATATTCGACCCGACCTGCCCGTTTGTCACTCCTAAAATACATCAATCTCCTTTGGTGCATAACATCATGTCCTATTTTTACCTTAAATCAGTTTGTTGTATCAAACAGTGCATTGACTAATTGATTTTTGATGCACATTGTATTGTTGAATTTGCAATCAGTCTGGCAGCAAAGGCCAACAACTTAGCTCTCAGAACTGGAGGCTAACCCCATACCCACTACTTGCTTTTAGAGTTGATACACAGCTGAATTTGAGGGTGACAAAAGGTGGTGGCTGCTAATATACTATACAGTTATGACAGTAGATTTACGAGCCTATCAGTAATATTTAATTAAGCTAACTGGTGTAGCTAATAGATTGTTAATATGATATAGAGGAACACATTGCTAATAGATAGTTTCACCTATTGATAGATGTCTGCCATAGTTTTAGTTATTCATATTTCAATAAATGAGAAACTTATTCATGTATTTTCTCTCTAGAAGGAAAAATCACAATTCACATGCTTTATTGCTATGGATATAGTGAAGTAAATTACAAAATTCTTTACTTCTATTCCAGGTTAGGAAACAAATTTGCAGGTAATATTCTTGTATAATGAACTTTGTTTCAGGTTGGGAAAAAGTGAACCCGGTTTGAAATTGCAGAGTTTTTTGGCAGTCGGAGTATTTTCATCTATTCCATTTGGATGTTACAAATTGTACATTTCCCTCACGATAAAGATAGGTATTTAGTTGGTTTTTTAAAGTAATATAACAGTTTTCTTAAGGAATGATAGAGGCTAACTGCTAAGCTAGGGACTTATAGTGTGCTTTTTATGTGCTAGAATATAAAACATTTCCTATATCTATTGCATATTTTATCTTATCATAGTTGACTCTATTTTTGGTCAATTGAACTAGAGACATGCAGTGTTCTTATGCCATCTTTTGTATATTTTGCAGAAATGTCTCAAATTATCGTACGTATTGTGCAGAAGATATTTTGTTGGCTTACTTTGATCAATTCCAGAGGTGTGTCTCTATTAGCACAATAGCACTTGTTAAAAAGATTTAGCTTAATGCATAGTTGGTAGATCGATCGACATTTACATATTGGTGCTAATGTAACTACAGTGGGTTAAAGCTGTTGATTCATTTGATTAACTTCAGTGGGTTGAAGCTGTGTAATTCATTTGATCTTCCTGCTTTGGGTAGTTATTTATAACATATAGATAAATTTGTTAAGAGATATGTTGATACCGTGAAGGGAAGCCTTGGCATAATAGTAAATCATGTGACCGGGAGATCACGGGTTCGAGCCATGAAAATAATCTTTTGCTGAAATGCAGGGTAGGATTGCGTATAATAGAACCTGTGGTCCGGTCCTTTCCCCGACCCTATATATATTTGTATCGATCAGTTCCGAAGATCTGTATCTTTATTAGTAAAAGCAAGAACAATGTTGATTCATCCTTTCTGAAACTTTCATGTTTAATTCTTAGCTTTGATCAAGTTAGAACTTCTTCTGAATTATCTTGTGCACGAATCATATTTCATACCATTTGAGTTCTAGCATGTCGTTCGACAGTTTGATAATTTGAGTAGCTTTAATTCATGTATTGTGACTTGCATGTGCAGTCGGATTTGAATTTCGGGAAATTCGGAGTTAATTTGGAAGGAAATTTTCAATTCGGAAGAATTGACCAAGGTTTGACTATTGCATAAACCACCTCGGAATCGGGATTTTAAGGTTCCTATGGGTTCGTAAGGTGATTTTGGACTTGATTGTATGTTTGGGTTGAGTAATGATGGTTCGAAAGTGTTTCGGCGCTTAATATTGCAAGTTTGTATTTTGAAGATTTTGAAAATTGCTAAGTTTGAATTAGAGTGTACTTCGGTTTTATCGGACTCCAGGCAGTGTTTCGGGAATTCTGATTGATTTATTTTATCAATTGAAACTTGTGTGTGAAGTTTAGTCATTATCCGGAATGTCTAAGTGTGATTAGGCCATGTTCGGTGAAGTTTGAAGGTCTGACAGTTAAAAGAAGGATTTCGATCGTCGATTCGTGGTTTTGATGTTATTTGTAGTATTTCGAGTATTGGATAAGTTTGGATAAGGCATTGGGACTTTTTGGCGTGACCGGATGGGGCACGGGAGCCTTAAGTGTGTTTCATGGTGGCTTCAGACCATTTCTCTTTGTTTTACAACTACTGATTTTTGGTGTTCTTAGTATGTGATCGCATAAAGTGTGCCACGACCGTAAAGAGTAACCTGGAGCTGGAAGGATTTGTTCATCGCGATCGTGGTACTGTGTTCAGCATCACGGAAGGTAATTGCTGGGGGCTGAAATGTTGGCCTTCGCGTTCACAAAATTTGGCTTGTATTTGTTTAGGCTTGGTAGGTTGTGAATCGTGATCGTGGAAGGACACCGCCTTCATGAAGAAGGAATGGGGCTAAGGGCCTAGCAGGCGTTTAGCCTTCGCGAACATGAAGGGCAAGGATTAGGAGGCATCGCGAATGCGACCTGGAGGTGTAATGACTCGACCGGTCATTTTGTATATTTGCGCCTTGTTTCTCCTTTTGATACTTCAAACATGTGTAATTTTAATTTTATTACTTACGGGGTTGATTGGTTTCATTCTAGGAAGGTTTCAGGTTGATTTAGACTCTTTGATTCTTGGCTTCGAAGCCTAAGCTAGAAATGTTGACCAAATTTTGACTTTTCTGAAAATGATCCTGGAACGGTATTTTGATGGACCTGATATTTTCGTATCATGATTTTTGGACTTTGGCGTATGTACGAAATCAAATTAGGAGGTCTGTGTAATGATTTGTGTTGTTTTATCGAATATTAGCAATTTGAGGTTTTAGAAGTCTAACTGTAGGTTGACTTTTGGATATCGGGTTTAGAATTTGGTTTTGGGACTTGGAATAGATCTGTTATGCCATTTAGAACTTGTCTGCAAAATTTGATATCATTTGGAGTTGATTTTATATGATTTGGACGCTTAGTTGTAATTCTAGAAGTTCTTGTACTTTACTTTGAAATTCATGTGTTTTGATGTCCGATTCATAGTTCTAGATGTTGTTTTTGTGTTTGATCACAAGAGCGAGTTCGTACGATATTTTTAGACTTGTGTGGATGTTTGGTTTGGATCCCCAAGGGCTCAATGTGATTCAGAATAGTTTTGAACTAAATATGATTTTCTGGTGTACTGATGCCCCTGGTGTCGTAATTGCGAACACCAGGTCGCAATTGCAACCTTAGCAAAAGGATCTCAGGTATCGCAATTCTGATGCATAGGTTGCAATTTCAAGGATGACTTGGAATGGGGTAGTTTCGAATTTGCGATGAAATTGTCGCATTTGCAAACCCACTATCACATTTGCGAAGTTCCCCTTAAGTCTTTCAGTGCCACAATTGCAAGAAAATCTTCTTAGTTGCAAGGGTTCGCAATTGTAAACCCATTTTCGCAATTGCGACATCTGCAACTGAATAAAAGATAGAAAACTCGGGATTTGGGTCTCATTTCTCACATCTTAGAGCCCTAGACTCGGTAGGAGGCGATTTGGAGAGGGGATTTTCATCTACAAATATTGGGGTAAGTGATTATAATCAATTTCCAACTATATTTCATGATTATATCTTAAATTTAACCTCAAATTTATGTGAATCAAAGAAGAAAATTGGGAAATTTTGTCAAGTTTCTGAAAAAATAGAATTGAGTTTTGAGAGTCGATTTGGACCCGGATTTAAAAAATAATTACATATATGGACTCATGGGGTTACGGATAGTTGGAGTGTACCCTTGGACTCGAGTTTTGACCGGGGGAGCCCGAAATTGTCTTTTGTTGACTTTTTGAAAAAAATATATAGATCATAGCTTTATTTATTGTAATTGATTTCTCTTGCATTGTTGATGATATTAAGTAACTTTTAGTTATATTTTAGCCATGTGGAGGAAAATTTTAGGGGAAAAGGTATTTTTGAGGGTTTAGTTGGCTTAGTTGAGATAAGTATCTTGCCTAACTTTGTGTGGGGGAAACAACCCTTAGGATTTGGGTTGATCATGCTATTTGTGATTGTGTGAAAGCCGTGTATGCAAGGTGATGAGTGGATATACAGGTTATATGTGGTAGTTTACCGGTTTAGGCTATGTAGACTCTTTTCATGCCTTTAATTGAATTGTCATAATATGTTATATTTCTCATTGTTAATCTATTCTTACATGTGTTAATCTATCCTTACATGTTTATTTTACATTGTTAACACTTGTTCTACCTCTTACTTGTTATTTTACTCTTATATCCATTCGTTGAAGTTAATGCCTTCCTTTTTGCCTAGTTACATCTTTAATTGTTAAATTGCTTTTACTTGAAGTTGTTATTTCGTAGAATATTTTCTTGTTGAGTTATTGGTGTTGAAGTTGTAAAAGTCGTTATCACATTTGCCACGACCCAATTTCATAAAGGTCATGATAGCACCCAACACCATATCTAGTCAAGCCAACGTGGAAGTTACTAACTAAGCTTTCGATCACTTTAACCCCAAAATAGTGGAAATAATTCTTTAAGTTGGAAATAAATTAGAAACGATGGATAAAGTCATAATAATCATACAACCCCAAAATACTACAGTCTACTAATGTGTGTGCCAAGACCTGGTATCACAAGTAGAGGGCAACTAGTAAAATATACAAAAAAATACACTATCCTACTGTCTGAAACAGAATAGACAATATAAATACATAAGAAAACTTCTTCAAGCTGATGAACGACACGGAAGGGAAGAAACTCGCTGTAAGAGTCTCGAATCTGCTCAATGATGCGCACCTGACTGATATCCAGATGTACCTGCCTCAGATCCTGTACAATTAAGTATAGTATGAGTACATAAACAATATGTACCCAGTAAGTATCCCGTCTAATCTCAAAGAAGTAGAGACGAGGGGTCGACTTGATACCTATTAAGGTCAAATAATGTGAAAAAAGAATTTATAATAAGCAGGAATAGCACAAGTGTTAAGCATCAATGTGCCTAGGATAACAGATCCTACCCAAATATTATCGTGGGTATATATATATCAAGCAGATATGAAGTCTAATCCACATAGAAAATGACTAATCAAGGACATGCGCAAGTAATATTGAGGGATGTACAATCCGATCCATCGTAAAAATATATTGTGCACTGCCGAGGGTCGAACGGCTCGAACCATAGATGCATCTATTACCCCGCTCGCGAATCGGTCATGCGACGCGGTCAAACATAATTAAAAACAGCAACAGGCAAGCAACAATATATAACCTTAGAACAGTCATTCACAGGTATGTTCAATTTTCCTTTAAAAGGCCAAGGAAAATAAGGTTCCTACCACAAGTCTCATTTAATTTAATCAACATGGTGAATCCGAATTTAAGCATCAAGTTACAAGTAATCACATAGAGCATGCTTATGGGTCCTAGACTACCCGGACTTAGCATATTAGTAGCTATGCACGGGCTCTTGTCACCTAGTGCATGTGTAACCCCCATATATAGTGGCAATGTATTCAATTATTACACCTATGGGAACAATTCCCTATTATAAGGTTAGAAAGGAGATTCACCTCGCTCCAAAGTGCACTTCCAATGCCAATAACGAGACCGAAACCTCAATTCGAGTCCGAACGATCCCAAACTAGTTAAATGAAGAAGGAACTAGTCAATATAGACTCACACGATCGAATTCTAACTATTTAAGGAATTTCCCAACCCTTAACACAAGTTTCCTAAAAATTTGACCCCGGGCCCACATGCCCGGATTCTAAAATTTTTCGAAGGAAGATGTTCTCTACAACCTAAGGATCAATAATATATGATTTCTTATTGATTCCTTAACAAATTCCGTGGTTAAATTCAAGTTTTACCAAAATCCAAGGTTTTTCTCTAACCCCTTGATTTTTACCTAATTTCTAGTGTTTAATCTATATAATATGCAAGTATTAAAGTAAGGATGGGTGGAATAAACTTACCTCACAATGCTAAGTGAAGATCTTCTCTCAAAAGCTCCCAAATCGCCCAAAGGAGGAGTGAAAAATGTGATAAAATAACTTAGAACCCGTATTAAATGAACTTCACTGCCAAGCGATTTCCGCATCTGCGGTCTCGCATCTAAAGGGATATAACTGTATCTACAAAAAATAGGGGAGAAGGCTGGGACCGCATCTGCTGTCGCAAGGCCGCATCTGCGGAGCCACTTCTACAGCTTGGGACCCGCATCTGCGGTTCCTGGCCTGACCACCTGGGCCACTTCTGCGATGGAGAGACCGCATATGCGGTCCTGCATCTGCGGTCAAAGGATTGCATATGCGATTATGACAGAAGCAGCAATCCTTCAGCACTTTCCCAAAATTTCCACTTCACTCGAGCCTCGTCCGATTGACGCTCGGCGCTTCTAGACCCCGCCCGAATATACCGCGGCAAGTTTGAAATCACGAGACAGACCTACTTGAACCTTCGAAACACCCGAAACAACGCTAAATCTAGAAATCATCCCCTAAAACCAAATAAATCAAACTTATAAACTTCAAGTTCTTAATTTTCCTCCAACGGGCCAAAATGCCCTAAAACTACTCGGATTGACACAAAATTTTACAGGCAAGTCTTATATGATATTTCAGACCTGTACCGGGCTTGAAAACCAAAATAAGAGCCCGATACCTAAGAAATAAATTATTACTTAGTTTCTTTAAATCCTTAAAACTTTAGATTAACAATTTCTAATAAAAATTCATTGCTCGGGCTAGGAACCTCGGAATTCGATTTCGGGCATATGCCCAGGTCCCATATTTTCCTATGGACCCTCCGGGACTGTCAAATCACGAATCCGGGTCTGTTTGCTCAAAATGTTGACCAAATTCAAACTTAGTCTTTTAAGAAAATCCTAAGGAATCCAATTGGTATGTTTCACCCAAAACTCTTCCAAATCCCGAACCAACCGTCCCCGCAAGTCGTAAATTAGCTAAAGCAAGCACGGGGAGTTTTATTACGAGGTTCTAAAAGGAAAAATGACCAGGCGGGTCATTACATCCTCCACCTCTTAAACAAACGTTCATCCTCGAATGGACATAGAAAAGTGCTTGAGCTGCTGAATAAATGGGGATATCTGCTCCGCATGTCCTCCTCGGACTCCCAGGTTGCCTCCTTGACTGGTTGGCCCCTCCACTTGACCTTTACTATAGAAATCCTCTTGGATCTCAACTGGCGATCCTATCTATCAATAATAGCGATTGGATCCTCCTCATAACTCAAGCCCTCATCCAGCTGAATAGTACTGAAGTCTAACATTTGGGAAAAGTCGGCATGATACTTTCGAAGTATCGACACATGAAGAACTGGATAAACTCCCGATAAGCTGAGGCGTAACGCAAGCTCATAAGAAAGCTCCCCAACTCTCCTCAACACCTCGAAAGGGCCAATAAACCTTGGGCTCAAGTTGCCCTTCTTCCCGAACCTCATAATGCCCTTCGTGGGCAAGACTTTCAAGAGAACCTTCTCAACAACCATAAATAATACATCACGCACCTTCTAATCTGCGTAACTCTTCTGTCTGAACTGAGCTGTGCGAAGCCTCTCCTGAATCAACTTCACCTTATCCAAGGCATCTTGTACCAAGTCTGTACCATACAACTTAGCCTGACCAAGCTTGAACCATCCGATAGGAGAATGACAACGGCGACCATATAGAGCCTCGTATGGAGCCATCTCAATGCTGGACTGATAGCTGTTACTATATGAAAACTCCGCCAAGGGCAAGAAATGATCTCACTACCCTCCAAAGTCAATCACACATGCTCTAAGCATATCCTCTAAAATCTGAATTTTTCGCTCCGACTGCCTGTCGGTCTGAGGATGGAATGTTGTGCTAAGCTCTACACGGGTCCCTATCTCACCCTGAACGGCTCTCCAGAAATGGAAAGTGAACTGAGGGCCTCTGTCTGATATGATGGAAACAGGCACACTGTGCAACCGGACTATCTCCCGAATCTAAATCTGGGCATACCTCTCCGTTGTACAAGTAGTCGCTACTGGAATGAAGATTGCCGACTTGGTCAACCTATCAACGATGACCCACACTGAATCAAGCTTCCGCAAAGTCCGCGGCAACCTAACTACAAAATTCATGGTGATATGTTCCCACTTCCATCCTGAGATAGGCATCCGCAACCATATTTGCCTTGCTCGGATGGTAAAGAATGGTGATGTCATAATCCTTTAGTAAGTCAAGCCACCTGCGCTACCTCAAATTAAGATCCCTCTGCTTGAATAAATGCTGCAAGCTACGATGATCGGTGTAAACCTCACATGACACCCCATACATATAATGCCTTCATATCTTAAGAGCATGAACAATCGCGGCCAACTCTAGATCGTGCACAGGGTAGTTATTCTCATAAATCTTCAGCTGAGGCGAAGCATATGGAATAGCTCGCCTCTCCTGCATCAATACACATCCCAAACCAACACATGAAGCATCGTAATACACCGTATACATCCCCGAGCCAGAAGGCAATACAAGAACTGGTGTTGTAGTCAAAGTTGTCTTCAACTTCTGAAAGCTCTCCTCATAATTATTGGACCAACGGAAAGGAGCTCCCTTCTGGGTCAATCTAGTCAAAGGCGATGCAATAGATGAAAATCCCTACACGAATTGTCGGTAATAACCTGATAGCCCCAAGAAGCTCCTGATCTCGGTCACTGAAGTAGGAGGTGGCCAACTCTGAACTGCCTTAATCTTCTTGGGATCCACCTTAATACCCTCTCCCGACACGATATGTCCCAAGAATGCCACTAACTCTAGCCAAAAGTCGCACTTGGGGAACTTAGCATATAGCTTCTGTTCCTGCAAGGTCTGAAGCACTACTCTCAAATGCTGCTCGTGCTCCCCCAGGCTGCGAGAATATATCAAGATTTCATCAGTGAAGACAATAACAAATGAATCAATATAAGGCATGAATGCACTGTTCATCAAATCTATGAATAGTGCTGGGGCATTAGTCAAGCCAAAGAACATCACCAAAAACTCATAATGGCCATATCTAGTTCGAAATGTAGTCTTTGGAACATTCGAGTCCCGAATCCTCAGTTGATGATACCCTGACCTCAGGTCTATCTTAGAGAACACCCTAGCACCCTACAACTGGTTTAACAAATCATCAATACGAGGTAACAGATATTTGTTCTTGATGGTTACTTTGTTCAACTGGCAGTAATCAATGCACATCCACATAGTCCCATCCTTCTTCTTCACGAATAACACTGGTGCGCCCCAAGGTGACACACTGGGCCTAAAAAAACCCCTTCGCCAATAGCCTGTTTTCGACCTTATCCGACTTAGATTGGGCCCTTTCCAAGCCTTTATCAATCTAGGGTTCATTTGAAACCCTAGCTGTTCGAGTTTTTTCTCCGATTCTCTTTAGATCTGTGTGTATCCATTCTCTATTTTGAGTTTTCAAAAGGTTTCCCCGACTTTCGTTTTTAAAAAAAATTACTTTCAAAGTCGTTTCTTTTTGTTTTATGGTTTTGTAAAATGTTCAAAATGTTTCTTCGACTCTTTTTCTTCTTTACTTTTGTGCGAATTTGTCTATGCTATTGTTCTTATGTTCTCTCTTGTCTTTCTCCTATGTTCTTATGTTTGCCTTATTATGCATGTTCTTCTATTGTTCTCCGATCTTTCTTCTACTGGTTTCTATATCATGTTTTCACACGTTTATCTTATGTGTTCGTGTACCCCTGTATTCCTTTAACTGTATTTTCTACTAAACTCTTGGTTCTTTATTGTCCTTCTTCTGGACTTTGTTTGAGTGCTTTCTAAACATGTTTCACCTGCTGTCTCTTTAAGTTTATACTACTTGTTTGTCTTCTGAATTTGTTTAAATTTCAAGCTTTCCTTGTAACATGTTCTTTATGTTTCAAATTCGTTTTTGCACTATGTTTGGTTCGAACCTGCTTGGTTATCTGTTTGTTTTCTCCCGAGTATCTGAAAGAGACCTCTAAGTTTGTTTCAGTTATTTGTCTTCTTTGCATCTGATTCAAGTTGAAAACCCTAGGATTGGTGTTTTTGGCGAGTTTTGTCTTGTGTTTGGACTAGGGTTCTATTTGAGCCCTAGACTCTCCCAAACTCACTTTGGACTTATGTACTGAATTTGAACCTCTTTGTTTATGACTCTAAATTCTTCTATACTAGACTCTTCTGATTAGCATGATAGTTCCTTTTATATGTGTGTGGTAAAACCTTTCTTCAAAGGGCTTTCCAACTTATGATTGAATCAGAATCCTTTTTTTTTGGGTTAATAGATTCTTACTGATTCTTCCTAAGTAAAACATCTCTTTACCCTTTTCTGATTTGGTTCATTCGAGTAAAGCCTGTAACTTTGATTTCATGGCTGTTAATTGATTCTCTTTCCTTAATTACACAACCGTGTACTGTCAAAACCTTTCCCATAAATAACTTTTATGTATTTACCCCTTCCTGTAATGGTTTGAAAGATGTTTGATTAACCAATTTCCTTATTTATTTTGCCTGTTTGAAATCAGAATCCCTTAATTAAAGGGAAACCTTGTGTGATTGATTTTCAAACTATTTTCTTACCTATTTCTGCTTGCTTTCTGCACTATAAATACATGACTTTATTTAACACAACACACACGATTGAGCACACTTAAAATCACAATTCTCTTCTGAACTTATACTTAGAGTATTCTTGCTTCTTGACTGCACTTTGGCTTTTACAAGGCTATTGGTTCTCTTTACTTGCTTCTTTGAAACTGGTATGTCCTAGATTAATTTCAGTATCACTCTAATGTGTTTATTTTATAGTCCTTGCACACATGTCTGCTTTCTAGCTAATTTCGAAGTGCCTATATACTTTTGCTTGCTCTTTCTTTGTATCTTGTTGCTAGTACAAACAATTGCCCCATACCTCATTCCCTATGTGTGTTGAGTTAAGGTATGACCTGGCAGCATCCCAATTGTTCTCCGGGGCTGAACCTGACCTTCAACAAGTTTTAACTCCCCAATTTTAAGGCTGACAGGCTGGTCAGGGGTGTGCTAGTATCCCAATTGTTGGGCATGACCACCAACATGCCATGGCCTCCCCTAAATCCCCTCTATTGGACTTACACTTACTCCTGGCCTCTAAGTTCTGCCCCCCTCCTACGAGCCTTGCCTTGGGACCTTGAGTTCCCTCTGAACTTGGACATTTAAGGGTTGACCCTTCCACACTGCACTGTGATCCTATAATGATATTTGGGGTGTAAGCACTTCCTGGAGCTCTTGAGGCTCCTTGGAACTTTGACACATCCCAAATAAGAGAAAGGCTATGGAAAATTTGGTCCTTGGAAGTTGGTTTATTACATATGTCAGACTAGGAGTCTGAACTAGGCTCTCCTTGGTTGGAATTTTAATTTCTGATGTAATTTATTTAGTTATTTTTTTCTGGATTCCTTCAAGTTGTAATAATTTGTAATAACCACGGGGAGTATAGCAAAAATGGGGAGGGACTCTCATGTTATGCATATGGGGTAGATATCATGCCATAATTTACTTCCGCAATCATAACTTGTTCGTTACTGCATATAGAAATCCTGCCTATAAGTTCATCTGCATATAGATATTATTAGGGGTGTGCATTTGAATTTGACCCTTATCAATAATTATTTATCGATTATCGATTTGTACATATGCTTAATGTTATCGTTTCAATAAGGTTTCGATTTTTTTGATTTTGATTTATCGATTTTGGGGGCTTATCGATTCGGTTATCGACTACACCAATAATAAAATTTACGGGATTCCACGGAAAGTATATTGCTATAAACGCGCCTAACTAATATGGACAAAAAAGAAGTTAAAACAAGAAGAACACTATTTATAACATAAAAATTGTGTCAACAAGCACATGCAACAAAACTAAAGTAAAAGATCAAATGTATGTCACCAACACTCCAACGGTATAATAAAATAAAACAAAATATATCATCACGGCTAATTATGTTTTCCATTAATTTGAACTTCATTACCTTGATCTTTAAATATGATCATTCCTTAAATGTGATAGAGGAAATAATAGGGTAGAAGATTTAGGGTAAAGGAAAGGGTATAGATTAGGGAAAATAATATTGTATAGCCACTTTCAAAATAGTAGCAGAATATATATACATTCTGTATGTTATATTAATATACACAAATAAGCAATTACTCATTTTACAAGTGTCTATAGTTTACATTCGATTTATCGATTCGATTTTGACCCTTATCGATAATTACTTATCGATTATCGATTTGTACATATGCTTATCGTTATCGTTTCAACAAGGTTTCGATTTTTTTGATTTCAATTTTGATAATAAATAATCGACAAACCGATTTGAATTCACACCCCTAGATATTAGGTCTATAAGTTATTCATTATCGCATATAGATATCTTGCCTATAAGGTATTCATTACTGCATATAAAAATCCTGCCTATAAGTTATTCCTTTGCATTAGAAATCACGTCTATAAGTTTCTGCGCTTTTGCATACACACCCTAGGCAACCGTCTATAAGTTAAAATAATAAATGTACTCCAAGTACCATGCCTATAGGATTCCTGCACTCTTACAAACGTACTAAATCAATCACGCGAAGAAATCATGCCTATAGGGATAATTAACTGAATCTGAATCACCTAGCTCGTTTACAAGTCTAAAATCAGTAGTAAGTGTTGTTTAAAATCTGAAGATTTTGTTGCCTCCTAAATTTGTAACCTTTCAGCATGCCTTCTACAATGTTAGATACCGCGATTGCAGATCTCACCTACACAAACCTATAGGTAATTAATCAATTACACCAGGCTTTAGTAATTACAACCAGCAGGCAAGCCTAATTTGGACTTTTTATCTAAAATATGTGATATATCCGACACCCTTCCTACGTTAAGTTTAATTTAAGACCTAACCAGTATTTGTAAGTCATGCTAAACAATTTGTCTCTTTAAATGAGAAGGCCTGTTTGAGCCTTTAACTGCTACTTGTCTCCTCCCAAACTGCTTATGTGTTTTGTTTGTCACCTTAGACTTTTATCCTTTTAAACTATGAAAAGCCCAACTTCCTCCCTTTAGGTTTAGTAGTCCCAAATTCCTCCGGAACTGATAGGATTGGGATGGGTAATAGCATGCAATAAGTAACAATACCATTCTGTTCTTAATACCTTAATGGGGTGGGAAGGGTAGACATGGAGATGATGATCATGCGATAACACCATGTGTACGATTGTCTACCGGTGTAGTGTGGATGATCCATGTATTTTACAAACCTAGGACCCAATTTCCTTATGTAACATCATTATTATCTTATCAATGAAATTTTGCCTCTCGTTTCAGTCACCAAATTCCTACTTAATTTCCTGCACTATTCTCTTCCTCTACAAAAATTTTGTTCATTCACTTCTTTGTTTAATTTCCTGCATTTAGACATTCTCTTAAACAATTGTGAGACCACCTAGTCCTTAATTTTAGCATGCCTGTTAATCATTATACATACCTACTTGCAATCTTTATGTGGAATTATTTTGGATTTAAAGTCACAATATAGCATGGCCATGAACCACACTAGTGGATCTTGAGGGGTGCCTAACACCTTCCCCTCGAGATAATTTCAAGCCCTTAACCGAACTCTGGTTTTCCAACTCAAAAACCCTTAGTGTCCTAATGCACTTAATCATTAGGTGGCGGCTCTTCAAATCCAAAAACCCAAATCCCAAACGGGAATAGATTTGTCTTCCCAAATGTCGTAAACCTGATTTCGCAAGAAAAAGGGGGCGTCGACAGGTGAGTCTCCTTTATAATCTTGTAAGAGGGGATTGTCCCCATAAGTGTAATAACTGAATAAATTTCCACTATATGTGGGGGCTACACACGCACTAGGTGATGAGAGTCCTTGCATAGCTACTAATATGCTAAGTCCGGGTAGTCTAGGACCTATCAGCATGCTCTATGTGATTACTTGTAACTTGATGCTTAAATTCAGATTCGTATAAACCATGTTGATTAAATTAAATGAGACTAGTTGTATGAACCTTATTTTCCTTGGCCTTTTAAAGAGAAATTGAACATACATGTGAATGACTGTTCTAAGGTTATATGTTGTTGCCTGCCTATTGTTGTGTTTAATTATGTTTGACCGCGGTGCATGACCGATTCGCGAGCGGAGTAATAGATGCATCTATGGTTCGAGCCATTCGAACCTCGGCAGTACATGTTTATTTTTACGATAGATCGAGCCATAAGTCCCTCGGTATTACTTGCGCATGTCCTTGATTAGTGATTTTCTCTGTGGACTGGACTTTATATATGCTTGATATATATATATATATATATATATATATATATATATATATATATATATATATATATATATATATATATATATATATATATATATATATATATATA
>MU784382.1:33658-49647 GCA_026770625.1 Nicotiana glauca
GCCCATTGATGTTTAACACTTGTGATATTCCTGCTTATTATAAATTCTTTTTCACATTATTTGACCCTAGTAGGTATCAAGTCGACCTCTCGTCTCTACTTCTTCGAGATTAGACGGGATACTTAATGGGTACATATTGTTTATGTACTCATACTACACTTTTGTACTTAATTGTACAGGTTCTGAGGCAAGTAAATCTGGCTATCAGTCGGGTGCACATCATTGAGTTGATTCGAGACTCCTACGATGAGCTGCTTCCCTTCTGTGCCGTTCATCAGCTTGAAGGAGTTTTCTTATGTATTTATGCTGTCGATTCTGTTTCAGACAGTAGGATAGTGTGTTTTGTTGTATATTCTACTAGTTGTCCTCTACTTGTGACAACAGGTCTTGGCACACACATTAGTAGACTGTAGTATTTTAGGGTTGTATGATTATTATGACTTTATCCATTGTTTCTAATTTATTTCCAACTTAAAAAATTATTTCCACTATTTTGGGGTTAAAGTGATCGAAAGCTTAGTTAGTAACTTTCGCGTTGGCTTGCCCAGAGATGGTGTTGGGCGCCATCATCACCTGTTATGAAATTAGGTCATGACAACAAGTTATCAGAGCACTAGGTTCATTTAGGTCTCACAAGTTATGAGTAAATATAATAGAGTCTTGTAGATTGGTACGGAGACGTCTGTATTTATCTTTGGGAGGCTATAGGGTATTAGGAAAGACTACTCTTTATTCATTCCCCATCGTGTAGTGATTGGTATACTAAAGTTCCCCTTCTATTCTCTCATAAATGGTGAGGACACACACGGCTGATGTTCCACACTCGGGCGGAGCTTCTCCCCCCGTTATGAGAGGCCGGGGGAGGGCACCGGCCCATGGTAGGGGGAGAAGGCGTCCCAGAGCTATTTCGGTACCACCACTAGCAGATCATGTGGGAGATCCTATCATTGAGGAGGAGGGCGAGGTGCCCGCTGCTGAACCGACCCCGGTAGACTTTGTGACAGCACTGGGATTTTAGGAGGTCATGGGCCGTATGCTATGGTTAATGGATACTATAACTCAGGTTGGTTTATTTCCAGCAGATCCAACTACCTCACAGGTGGGAGGGGGAGCACAGACCTATATTGCTCAGGCTTCTGGTCATGCAGCTGTAGTGTATCAGACTCTGGGTGCATTACTTTTAAATGAGGCCTAGCGAGTCGCCGCAGTAATGTCCCAACACAGACTAACTGCAGATGGTAACCCACAGAAGCTATTGAATCGATGGACTAGACTTCAACCTCCGGTCTTCGGGGGTGAGCGTCATGAGGATGCTCAAGACTTCATAAATAGGTGCAGAGACAGACTGCATAACATGAGGATACTGGAGTCACATGGATTTGACTTCACTACTTTTTAGCTTGAGGGCAGGGCCCGTAGATGGTGGCAGTCGTATTTTCTTGGTAAGCCAGTAGGTTAACCTCCCATAACTTGGGGTCAGTTTGCACAGTTATTCTTGGATAGGTACATTCTGCCTTTTGAAAAGTAGGAGCTGCGATATTAGTTTGAGTATCTTAAGCAGGGTCAGATGTCTGTGAGCGATTATGAGGCAAGGTTTTCTGAGTTATCTCTCCATGCACTCATGATACTTCCCATAGATGCGGTGAGAGTGCGACGATTTGTTGTAGGGTTGCACCCTAGTATTCGATCTGGTATGGCCTGAGAGGTAGAGATGGGTACAGAGTATCAGTTAGTGTTTGAGATTGCTCACAAGATTGAGGGGTATCGCTAGAGGGGTAGAGAGCAGATGCAGCAGGATCAGAGCACTAGATTTTTGGAAGAGTTTAGAGGTGCCCCAGCTAGGGGTAGAGGTCACTTCAGGAGAGGTTAGCTTAGCAGACCCCCGCATTCAGCACCACCACCCCCTTCCCGAGGTGCTCCAGTGAGACCTTATTTCAGTGCGATGCCGGAGAGTTCTTACCGCCCACCGGCTATTCAGGGTTCCTTCGGCGGGTATTCTGGTTATCAGGATTCTTCTAGCGCTCACTTCGGCACTGTGCCAGAAAATTCCTATCGCCCACCGTCCATCCAGGGTCCTTCCATTAGGTATTCGGGTCTGCAGGCTCAGACTCCAGGGTAGCAGGATTCGATACCGAGAGTGTGCTACGAGTGTGGAGATCTAGGTCATCTGAAGAGGACCTGCCCCAGGCTTCGGGCAAAATTGTGCAGCAGGGTCAGCAACCCATAATTTCAGCACCAGCTGCCCATCCACTTAAGGGTGTAGGGCAGGTTGGTAGGGGTCGTCCTAGAGGTGGAGGTCAGACATGGAGAGGTCAGCCAGCTACTGCTCAGTTAGGCGGGGGCCAGTCAGCCGGCAGCCAGTAAGCCGACGGTCCAGCTAGATTCTATGTTCTTCTGCCTAGGCCAGATGCATTAGCCTTAGACGCCGTCATCACATGTATTATTTATGTCGGTGGTAGATATGCTTCGATATTATTTGACCCAGGGTCTACTTATTCATATGTATCATCTATGTTTGCTCGTTTCCTGGTTATTTCTCCTGAGCCTTTGGGCACTCTCGATCATGTGTCCACTCCTGTAGGTGACTCCGTGGTCGTGGATCGGGTCTACCAATCATATGTAGTCACATTCTTTGGTTTCGAGACTAGAGCAGACCTCATGTTGCTTGATATGATCAATTTTGAGGTCATCCTTTGCATGGACTGGTTATCTCCACATCACGCCATCCTAGATTGCCATGCCAAGACTATTTCACTAGTGATGCCAGGGTTGCCGAGATTGGAGTGGAAGGGTTCCACAGTTGATACACCTAGTCGGGTTATTTCTTTCCTAAAGGCTCGGCATATGGTCAATAAGGGGTGTTTGTCTTATCTAGCTTATGTTCGGGACACCACCGTAGAGTTTACGACGATTGATTCAGTTCCTGTAGTTCAGGAGTTCACTGATGTGTTTTCCTCTGATCTTCCCAGCATGCTACCGGATTGTGATATTGATTTCTGCATTGACTTGGCTCCAGACACCCAGCCGATATCTATTCCACCGTACCGTATGGCTCCTAAAGAGTTGAAGGAGTTAAACGAGCAGCTCCCTCGAACCTTCGAGTACCAAGCGTATAAGAGAAAAGAGGGGTGAGTATAGGGCTTCCATGGCCGGAGAAGCCATAGATTCCAATGATTTCAAGGCGGGAACAATTAGAGGCGGCTAGGGCTAAGGAAGGTTCGAGAGAACCTGAGAGAGGAGGGGGTTTCAAGGGCGGCGAATGAAGGGGAAATGATTTAGGGTTGAGGGGTTTGTAAATTAAAAAGAAAAGGTTGTACGTGAGCCGTTAAACTGTTAGATCAACGGCTGGGATTAAAAATTAGGTTCGGTTGGGTTATTTAATTGGGTCGGGGGCGAATAATTTAGGGATTGAGTCAGCCCATTGTAATTGAAATTGGTGTTAATTGGGGGGGGATCGATTTTGGGCTAAAATTTAAACAGGCAAGTGTAGCATTTAAATAGCCATTTTTCTCTCTTTTTTTTTTAAATTTTATAAAAATAGTAAAGGACTTCTGAAAAATAAATTAAAGGTACTGAGTCACTTAATAATACACAAATACCGATTTAAAAATATCGGGACCAATTTTATAATTATAAAATACTATTAAATCTTAAAATAGGCTAGTATTGCAATTATATGCAATTTAGCTTTTAAAATACCAAATGAATTTGTAAAAATATATTAAAATTATCTTAACTATATTATAGTATAAATATGAGAATAAAAACTGTTAAAAATGGACAATAAATTAATCTTAAAAACTTTAAAACATTAGAAAAAATGCCAAAAAGCTTGGCTATGCTTATATATGCATATGCTATTTTGAAAGTAAAATATGCAGGGAAAAATTTGGTATCAGCAGATGCCCCTCTTTACCCGGGAAGGATGAAAGAGTTGTCGGTAAAGATATGATGGCTAATTTGACCAAACAAAACGATTTGAAGAATTTTGACCGAGCCCTAGTTCCTGAGTTGCCTATATATCCATGGTTTTACAAGGATCAGGCCATATGTAGTTCGAGGATCCATCGGCAGATCATGCCGATGGATATTTCGAAAGATGGACGCAATATTCGGATTGGGAAAGATGGGCAGGGACCGATGGGCTACGGGAACCGGAGCGAGATCACACCTGCTGCGATGGTCGTTGCCAGCTGGTGTACCTACAAATGAGAAATATGAACATATCGTGCATATATTTAAACGTGATGCAAGTTCCCATTGGACCATGAATGTTGTCTTCAGATGGGTAGGATGAAATCCTCAGACCATGACGTCCTGGGCCATGAAGCATATAATAGAGGATTCGCAGGCTATGAAATGATGTTCTCGGGCTATGAGAATGATCCTCCGAACCATGATGCCTTTGAATAATGATATGCAAAAGACAAAAGCGGGGTCCTCAGGCCATGGCATAACGTCCTCGGTCTATGAAAATGGTGCCTCCAAATGCGATCTTTCAGCCCGTGAAATGCAGGATTTGGCAATTTTTCAGCTGATGTAAAACATAAATATAAATGGCGATCTTTCAGCCATTGTGGGATCTAAATGAAGTTGGCAAAATTTCAGCTGATGCAAAGGTTTAAATAAAGTTGGCGATATTTCAGCCATGCAAAGATTTGAATGAAGTTGGCGATCTTTCAGCCGATGTAAAGGTTTAAATAAAGTTGATGATATTTCAGCCGTTGCGAGATTTAAATAAAGTTGGCGATATTTCAACCGTTACAAGATTTAAATAAAGTTGGCGATATTTTAGCTATTGCGAGATTTAAATAGATTTGGCGATATTTCAGCCATGCAGGATTTAAATGAAATTGGCGATATTTCAGCCATGCAGGTGGAGGCAGAGCTTAACCTCGGAAGGCAAAAAAGTAGCCTTATGCAATGCAAGAAAATGCAGGATGGAGGTAGAGCTTAACCTCGAAAGGCAGAAAAGTAGCCTTATGCAACACAAGAAAAATGCAGGATGGAGGTAGAGCTTAACCTCGGAAGGCATAAAAGTAGCCTTATGCAATGCAAGAAAATGCAGGATGGAGGTAGAGCTTAACCTCAGAAGGAAGAAAGGTAGCCTTATGTAATGCAAGAAAATGCAGGATGGAGGTAGAGCTTAACCTCAGAAGGAAGAAAAGTAGCCTTATGCAATGCAAGAAAAATGCAGGATGGAGGTAGAGCTTAACCTCGGAAGGCAGAAAAATAGCCTTATGCATTGCAAGAAAATGCAGGATGGAGGTAGAGCCTAACCTCGGAAGGCAAAAAAGTAGCTTTATGCAATGTTAGAAAATGCAGGATGGAGGTACTGCTTAACCTCGGAAGGCAGAAAGATAGCCTTAAGCAATACGATAAATAAAGGTGAGAAGTAACAAAATTTCTTAGCTGAGAGATGATAGCTGATAGTTGATTGTCATTATGGCCGTTGGGGAGGATATGTGCGGATAACACCTGTAAGTGAGCGATGATTCTAAGAATTGTACTCATACAAAATATGAGTATGTAACTGTATCTGATGGTTCTATGTTTTGAGTGGTCTGCATTCAAAGAAAGATCGTAGTTTTGTCAAGAGGGAAGGTTAGTTCGTCTTCCTGTGGACTCCGCTCATCCTACTCGGCTCTGGTTTTCATTAGGGTAGCATCGCTAAATAAAGCAATTTGATAGTAGCCATGCATGATTTGGTAATATAATTTAAGAAAAATATGATCTAAATACATAATTAAAAAAATGATTTTCTTTTAGATGAACCGACGACTGGGAAGCGGTTCAAGACATTGCGACCTCTTTCGCTCCGGAATTTTGAGGGTCCTCCTCAAAATTCTGACCCAATTTACTCAGTTGGTGCCTCTGACGGTTGAGTGCGATGAATGGCTGAAAGTTGACTTCGAAATTTTGAGGGTCCTCCTCAAAATTTTGCCCCGGTTTCCAATATTGGGGGGGGGGATGAAATTTTTATTAAATTGTGGCCGAACCCATAGGGTTGCCTACGTATCCCCTCTTAAACGGGAATTAGGTCAGGTGTAGTTCAAATTACATCATAAAGAAATCATATTGGTTACACATAATAACGCTTGACTGCATCTGAATTAATTGGCTTGCGAGACTTCTCTATCCATTTTTACAAGTATGAGGTCTCCTCCAGTTAGGACCCGGTGAACCATGTAGGGGCCTTGCTAGTTAGGAGAGAACTTTCCTTTGGCTTCATCCTAATGCGGGAAAATTTTCTTCAACACCAGCTGCCCCGGTCTGAATTGTCTCGGTTTGACTCTTTTATTAAAGGCTCTGGACATCCTGTTCTGATACAATTGACCATGGCAAACAACATTCATTCTTTTTCCGTCTATAAGGGCTAACTGCTCATAGTGACTCTTTACCCATTCTGTATCTTCAAGTTCCGCTTCCTGTATAATCCTCAGGAAGAGGATCTCTACCTCGGCAGGAATGAATGCCTCGGTACCATAAACCAACATATAGGGAGTCGCCCCGGTTGACGTGCGAACCATGGTATGGTACCCCAATAAATCAAATGGTTGCTTTTCGTGCCACTGCTTGTGTTTCTCTATCATCTTCCTTAGTATCTTCTTGATGTTCTTATTGGCCACTTCTACAGCTCCATTCATCTGAGGTCTGTAGGATGTAGAATTCTCATGCTTAATCTTGAAGGTTTCACACATTGCTTTCATCAGGTCACTGTTGAGATTGGAACCATTATCAGTAATGATTGTCTCCGAGATATCGAACCGGCAAACGATATGGTCGCGGACAAAGTCTGGCACAACCTTCTTGGTTACTACCTTATATGATGCTGCTTCAACCCATTTGCAAAATAATCAATTGCCACTAGAATGAACTTGTGTCCGTTTGAAGCGGCAAGCTCGATATGTCCGATAACATCCATTCCCCAAGCAGCAAACGGCCATGACGAGCTTGTTTCTGTGAGCTTATTTGGAGGCACTTTTATCATATCCGCATGTATTTGACAGTGATGGCATTTTCGGACATACTGGATGCAGTCCATCTCCATAGTTATCCGAAAATAACCAACTCGGAGAATTTTCTTGGGTAAGACGAAACCATTCATGTGCGGGCCACAGGTCCATGCATGAACCTCTTCCAATAACCTGGATGCTTTTTTTGCTTCAACACACCATAGTAATCCCAGATCAGGAGTCCTCCTATACAGGATTCCTCCACTGTGAAAGAAGTGATTGGATAACCTCCGCAGTGTGCGCTTCTGAGTAGTGTTTGCAAGTTCTGGGTATTCTCCTATCGCCAAATATTTCTTGATGTCATGGAACCATGGCTTTCCGTCCGCTTCTTCCTCGGCATGAGCACAGTAAGCGGGTTGATCCTGGATTTTTATCGGGATAAGATTAATGAAGTTCTTATCTGGATGTTGAATCATGGGTGATAGAATTTCCAATGCATCGGCGAACTCATTCTAGACTCTAGGGACATGCCGGAATTCTGTCTTTGTGAACCTCTTCCTCAACTCTTGTACATGATGCAATTACGGGAGTATCTTAGAGTTCTTGGTTGCCTATTCTTCTCAGACCTGATGTATGAGAAAGTCTAAATCCCTGATTACTAGTAACTCATGAACGTTCATATCAATGGCTAGCTTGAGCCCTAAGATGCAAGCTTCATACTCGACCATGTTGTTGGTGCACGGGAACCTGATCTTGGCAGACACTGGATAATGCTGACCTATTTCTGATACTAGATCTGCTCTTATGCCAACTTCTTTGAAGTTTGTTGCTCCATCGAAAAACATCCTCCAACCATCATAACATTCTGCAATGTCTTCTCCTATGAAATAGACCTCTTAGTCAGGAAAATATGTCTTTAAAGGCTCGTATTCTTCGTCCACAGAATTTTCGGGAAGATGATCTGCCGATGCTTGTCCTTTGATTGCTTTCTGGGTCACATAGACAATATCAAATTCACTAAGCAGGATTGCCATTTATCTAGCTTGCCCATGGGCATGGGCTTCTGAAAGATGTACTTCATCGGATCCATCCTTGATATGAGATAAGTGGTATAAGCACAGAAATGATGCCTCATCTTCTGAGCTACCCAAGTCAGAGCACAACAAATTTGTTTTAGCAGGGAGTACCTAGCCTCGTACGGGGTGAACTTCTTGCTGAGGTAGTAGATGGCTTTCTCCATTCTCCCCGTTTCATCATGTTGCTCCAAAACACAACCGAATGCCCCATCCAGTACTGCAAGGCAGAGCAATAGCAACCTACTCGGTTCGGGCGGAACCAGAACTGGTAGAATTGACAGATATTCCTTGATTCTGTCAAAGGCTTTCTGAAAATCATCATTCCATTTAGTGGCGGCATCCTTTTTCACCATCTTAAAGATTGGTTCACAAATGATAGTGGACTGAGCTATGAATCGACTGATGTAATTGAGCCTCCCCAGGAAACTCATAACCTCTTTCTTATTCTTTGGCTGTGGCAATTCTTGAATGGCTTTAACCTTTGACGGATCAAGTTCTATTCCTCGTCGACTTACGATGAACCCAAGCAGTTTTCCGGCAGGAACCCTGAATGCACATTTGGCGGGATTCAGTTTCAAGTTGTACCTTCTCAATCTATTGAATAACTTCCTCATATCTTCCATATGGTCAGTGGCTTTCTTGGATTTGATGATGACATCGCCTACATACACCTCGATCTCTTTGTGTATCATGTCATGGAAAATAGTAGTCATGTTCCTCATGTAGGTGGCCCCAGCATTCTTTAGTCCAAACGGTATCATATTGTAACAATACATCCCCCATGGCATAATGAAAGCCGTTTTCTCCGAATCTTCTTCATCTATCCATATCAAATGATACCCAGCAAAACAATTGACAAATGACTACAATTCATGCTTGGCGCAGTTGTCAATCAGGATATGTATGTTCGGCAGGGGGAAGTCATATTTCAAACTGGCCCGGTTGAGATCCCGATAGTCGACACAGACTCTGACCTTCCCATCCTTCTTCGGTACTGGCATAACGTTGGCTAACCATGTTAGATATTCTACTACCCTGAGGACCTTGGATTTGACTTGTTTGGCAACTTCTTCCTTGATTTTCAAACTCATATCTGGCTTGAACTTTCTGAGCTTCTGCTTTACCGGCGGGCATGTCGGATCTATTGGCAGTTTGTGAGCTACAATAGATGTACTGAGACCGTTCATATCATCATACGACCAAGCAAATATTTCCTCATATTCTTTTAAGAATTCCGTGTACTCTTCCTTTTCTGACGGTGATAGGTGAACACTGATGCGCGTTTCCTTGAAATTCTCTGTATCCCCCAAGTTGACAACCTCAGTGTCGTTCAAGTTAGACTTAGGCCAATTCTCAAAGTCCTCAACCACTTAAACGACCTCTACTGAGTATATGTCTGCTTGTTGCATTATCTCATCGCATGTCACGTTCATCGATTCATCAAGATAAAATGCTGTGTAAATAAAGTAAACGATACAGAAATTAATAAGAGCGAGATTTATAAGAAACTAAAATACTTTGATAAATTCCATAATTGTTTTGAACAGCTAAGCTCTTTTTGAAATTTAAAGGAAATACGGAAAGGAAATCAACTAGCGAAAAAATAAAAGATAATGCATAGTGCTTTGTTCAGCCTTGCTACCCCGAAGCTTTCCGGGCCTTGGTAGTTCTGACGGACCAATTGTTGAGGCGCGCTTCTCATCTCACAGCTTTTATGGAAGGTCCTTCCTCCCCTTCCTCCTCAAAAATGACATAACAGTCCATATCGTCGTCTTCTAAGAACAGATTCTCCATTGCCTCCAATGTTTCTTCTTATTCTGACCCATATATGATGTCTGCAGCTGGAAAGTCTGCTCCAGGCGAGGTATCGGGTTCTGCAGCAGATAGTAAGGGCCGTGCCATAGTGGCGACAAGTCCTTGAACTCTTCCCAAGTATATCCATACCCTAACCCGAAGGTGGTGCCATGCTTCTTCAGCTTGATAGGTTTAGTGATTCCCTGGAGGTTCTTGCCGAGCCCTTTGCCAGGTTCATACCCGCTCCAATTCAGTATACTTTTGATCTCGTTGTCCCACCAATTATCCTTGTCCACGATGTTGACTCCTCAATGTGATGGTAGGTTTCTCCGCCTATCTTCCTTCTTCATTCGATTGCTGGGATGGTCTGGTGACTGTATATGGGATTACTACCGTCGCCATGAATAATCACCTCTTGGTGATTCACTTGAACTTCACTGCCTGGTGCAAGGTTGATGCTATAGCTCCAGTGACGTGGATCCAAGGTCGTCCCAATAGTAAGTTGTAAGACGTTGGGATGTCGATCACTTGAAAATCGACGCCGAACCAAGTCGGTCCCATTTGCAGACATAAACTGATCTCCCCAATAGTGGACCTTTGGGAACCATCAAAAGTTTTGATGTTGATAGCCCCATCCTTGATCTCATGCAGGCTCTTCCCCAACATTCTGAGAGTCACCAATGGATGAATATTGAGGTGAGACCCTCCGTCAATCAAAGTCCTGGTGATGAAATAGTATTCACATTGCACAGTGATGTGCAACACTTTGTTGTGGCTTAGCCCTTCTGGGGGCAACTCATCATCGTGGAAAGTGATCTTATGACTCTCCAGTACTTGCCCTGCCGTGTTTTCCATTTCTCCAAAAGTTATGTTGCTGGGTACATATGGCTCACTCAGTATTTTTATCAAAGCATTCTTATGTGCATAGGAGCTTTGCAGCAGAGCTAGGATGGAGATTTGTGCCGGTGTTTTGTTCAATTGATCGATGACCGAGTACTCCTTTGCTTGTATCTTTCTCCAGAGATCATCAGGCCCAGTTTCAATAGGTCGTCCAGAGGTCTGCTTACTTGATTCAACTAAATGCTCCGGAGTATAAACCCTGCCGGTTCTGGTCATACCCTGTGCTGCAATTGCTTCTCCAGACCTAGTTTTCCCCTTTCTTCTCTTCTCGGCTGTGTAATCCCAAGGAACAGCCTGTGTATGGAATGACGTTATAGCTGACATTGCTACAGGAATGGGTACCCTTGTTTTTGGAGGTAACACAACAACTTCAAATAATACAGGTGCCTTTGGAGAACCAAACTCAACCTCAATTGGCTTTGGGTCTTTGTAGATGATGGTGTTTCAAACTCGAGAGGTACGGACATGTTTACTTCGGTATCCTCAGAGGGCTGGATCTGGACTATGATTGGATTCAGTGTGACTTTTGGTTTCTTGAGCTCGTCACCTTCGGCAATTAATCCAACCGACCCTTTGGGGTCCCAATCATCTTGTACCTTAATCATATGCACACCTCCACCCTTATGATCAGGCATGGGATTGTTGCGAACAATGGGAGCAGGCTCCTTGGCCACGATGATTTTGTTGTCAATTAAAGTTTGGATTTTATCCTTCAGAGATTGGCACTCATCAATGACATGCCCTTTTATGCCGGAATGGTATGCACAGGTTTTGTTTGGGTTGACCCATTAGGAAGGATTTTCTGAAGTTATGGCAGGGATTGGGGTAACGTAACCAGCAGCTTTGAGCCTTTCATAGATGGTTGATTGTTTCGGTGATGGCGGTGTATTGCTTGGGAGGTCTACGGTCGAAATTAGGGCGTGGTCTAGGGAAGTTTTGGTGGGCGGCAGGTGATTGATAGTGAGAGGGTTGAGCATTATAGGCTTGGTAGACGGGTGTGGGTTGGGAATATCTTGGTAAGGTAGGTTGATATGTGGGGGGTGGAGATGATTGGTAAGTAGGTGGTGGAATTTGGTAAGAGGGCGGAGGTGCTTGGTAATTAGGGATATGTTGATATATGAGAGGAGGTACTGGGTAAGCTTGGTATTTTACTGGGGATTTCATTCTCTATGCAACCATCACGGTACTCACATCCTTTTTCTTGGACATGCCACCCGACTGTAGAGCCTTGTTGGTAGCCTGCAACGCCTCAAAATTAGTAACCATACCACTTTTAATGCCTTCCTCAATCCTTTCTCCTAGCTTGATGATGTCGAAGAATTTCTAGCCTTCGATCAGCATCAACCTCTCACAATACTATGGATCCTAAGCTCGGACGAAAAACCTGTTCATCTGTACTTCTTCCAAGGTCGGCCTGACCTTAGCAACCTCTGATCTCCAACGAGTAGCATACTCGCGGAATGTCTCTGTAGGTTTCTTCTTCAAATTCTGGATGTAGAATACATCTGGCGCATTCTCTGTATTGAATCTAAACCTATCCATGAAATCGGATGCCATTCCTACCCAGCTTGTCCACTTCTTAGGATCTTGGCTAATTTACCAAGATAGAGCATCACCTTTCAAGCTTCTCATGAAGAGCTTCATGCGAATCTTTTAATCTTTTTCAACACCGACCAGCTTATCACATTATATCCTCAAATGGACTCTAGGATCCCCTGAGCCATCAAACATCTCGAACTTAGGAGGTTTGTACCCCTCGGGAAGTTCGATGTCTGGATGAACGCAAAGGTCCTCATAATTCAACCTCTCGATACCTTTGTTTCCTTCAACACCCTGGACTCGGCTAGTCAGTTTCTTGAGTTCTACGGCCAAGTTCTTGATAAGAGAGTCTTTGTCATCAGACTCAAGTGTGCTTGAAATAGGTTTAGTGGGATACGGCATAGTTTCCACATAAATGGGATTGTTGTGATGAGGGTAGGGATGGTCGTTTGTGGAGTTTAGTGGTTCAGGGATGAGTAATGGGGTGTTACTCGAACAGACCCGGGCTGTCCTAACCCAGCATGATCTTCTTCTAACCAACCTGGATAGTATGGGGTGTAATCGGCATGGTATCTGGCAGGTTCTATGGAATCCTTTTCCAGTATGAATTTGCAATTTCACATGTGTTAGGCTTGACATTTGTACGGGCTATCGTCGTCTTAGAAATCGGCCCTAAAATGACTCATCTTTTTTACCTTTAGTATGACTTGCTTCCTCCCTGCCTGCCTCATGACTCGGAGAGGGGCATAGGGATAAGTTCCTCTTAGACCACTAAGTATGAGGAATGGAGCATCCCGAGAGCGGATGATGAACTCTCAAGTAGGGAACCATTCGAACATCCACTGCACCTTGTCTTCTTTCAGATTTTCAAACAACTCTACCCACCCTTTGGCATCTCACGGCTGAGCAAACATGTTAGGCATATAGTTCATTCTTTTGGGATGGTGTAAGGCTATATGATCATTGCATGGCCTTCGCGGAAGCTCTTGACGGTATTGACCCCTTTGGAGACGTTCTATAAGCTAGAGTTAAAGTAGTAAGTTGCAACCTTCGAAGTGACTGGCCCCTCGTTGACAGTATTCCAAGGCTCGGTATATCTCAGCAACAATCATAGGTACTATGCTGAAAGGCTGCCCTCCAATCCCATCCATTAGTGTCTTAGTGACCATGGCTAGTCTGGTATTGATCCTAGCCTTCTTCATAGGAAATACTATCATCCCCAAAAAGTAGAACATAAAGACGAAGACCCTCCTGTGGATATGCCCCAATGATGTGAGGGAGAATTCATCTGGGTAGGTGCGGTAAGACTTTATATGTATGTACCTCTCGTACAAATAGTCGAAGGGAATGTAAGAGTCCTTTAAACAAGTCAAGTCCGGGTTTTTCTTCAGTCCCATTATCTTTAGGAAACCTCTACCCTTGCGATTTTCTGGCATAAGCAAACACGAAGTCTCCCAAGGAATATTAGCTCACCCTCCTATTTCTTCGAGCAAAAGGGTCATTTCAAGGTCCTCAAATCAAAACACTGATCTATTACTGTCACAGAATAAGGTTGCAACCTCTATGATATTGTTGTCAGGCTGGATTTCCAACAGAGAAGGTAAATTCCCCAAATATTTGCGGACTATAGTCTGGTCACTGGAGTGAAGGTCTTCCCACAAGCTTAGCAACCTTGGGTGAATGTTGGTTACCATACCGAATCTGGGGACTTTGTGCCTCATTTTCTGCAAAACAAAGTGTTAGATCCCTACCACACCGTACTCGACTATTTAAACCAATAATTAGCATAATGGCATTTAGTTCTCCAAATAAATGCGCAGAATATGGTGTTGTCCTTTTGGGTTCCAAGGAAACCTAGTGGACTTTGGACAAGGCTATCTTAAAAAGTCATTATGTGGACAACATAACTAACTCGACTAGGTTTGACAGTGATGCATGCACAGTTAAATAGAATAATGTTTCTATGGGGTATTAGACCGGTAGCCTTGAGCGGACAACTCAAGAGGGAAAGGCATGGAACCATCGACTGCACCGCTGATCGACTAGTTTTACCGCAAATATGCCTTTGCCAAATTTAGGGGGTAATAATATTGGAAGAGCGCAACAACTCATTATAAGCGTTGCTATGGTATTTGTTTGGAACGAGTGGAATATGATGCGGAAGATGCAATTACAAGAATGAAACAAATTGTCACGTATTTTCACGTTCATAATTATTACAGTAATTGCTCAAAAATTACAAAGGCATTGGAGGAAAGTAGTAAATGAAAGCGTTAAAGAAAAAAGAAACAAGAAGCCAAGTCAGTTTCGAATAAAGGCATTAAATAAAGCAGTAAAGAAGCAATAAAGTCACACATAACAGGAAATGGTTACAGCCTAAAAGAAATCCCCAGCAGAGTCGTCATGCTATCGACGCCCTCTTTTTCTCGCAAAATCGGGTTTACCATATTTGGGAAGACAACTCTATTCCCATTTGGGATTTGGGTTTTTGGATTTGAAGAGTCGCCACTAATGATTAAGTGCATTAGGGACACTAAGGATTTTTTAGTTAGAAAACCAGAGTCTGGGTAAGGGCTAGAAATTATCTCGAGGGGAAGGTGTTAGGCACCCCTCAAGATCCACTAGTGTGGTTCCCGACCATGCTTTATTATGACTTTAAATGGAAAATAATTTCATATAAAGAATGCAAGTAGGTATGTATAATGGTTAACAAGCATGCTGAAATTAAGGACTAGATGGTCTCACAATTGTTTAAGAGAATGTCTAAATGCAGGAAATTAAACAAAGAAGTGAATAAGCAGAATTTTTGTAGAGGAAGAGAATAGTGCAAGAAATTAAGGAGGAATTTGGTAACTGAAACGAGAGGCAGAATTTCATTGATAAAATAATAACGAAGTTACATAAGGAAATGGGGTCCTAGGTTTGTAAAATACATGGATAATCCATACAACACCGGTAGACAATCGTACACATGGTGTTATCGCGTGATCATCATCTCCATGTCTACCCTTCCCAACCCGTTAAGGTATTAAGCGCGGAATGGTATCGTTACTTATTGCATGTTATTACCCATCCCAATCCTATCAGTCTCAGAGGCATTTGGGACTACTAATCCTAAGGGGATGGAGGTGGGTTTTTCAGAGTTTAAAAGGATAATAGTCTAAGGCGACAACAAAACACATAAGCAGTTTGAGGGGGGACAAGTAGCAGTTAAAGGCTCAAAAAAGCCTCCTCATTTAAAGAGACAAATTGTTTAGCATGACTTACAAATACTGGTTAGTTCTTAAATTAAACTTAACGTAGGAAGGGTGGCGGATATATCACATATTTTCAAATAAGATGTCCAAATTAGGCGTGCCTGCTGGTTGTAATTATTAAAGACTGCTGTAATTGATTAATTACCTACAGGTTTGCCTAAGTGAGGCCTGAAATCGCGGTATCTAACATCCAGAAGGCATGCGTATTTTAAAGAAAGGTTACTGATTTAGGAGGCAACAAAATCTGCCGATTTTAAACGACACTTACTACTGATTTTAGACTTGTAACAAGCTAGGCGATTCAGATTTATTTAATTATCCCTATAGTCATGCTTTCTATGTGTAATTGATTTAGTATATTTGTAAGAGTGCAGGAATCCTATAGGCATGGTACTTAGAGTCCATTTGTAATTTTAGCCTATAGACGGCTGCCTAAGGTATGTATGCAAAAGCGCAGAAACTTATAG
>MU784382.1:55483-102993 GCA_026770625.1 Nicotiana glauca
AACGAGTGGAATATGATGCGGAAGATGCAATTACAAGAATGAAACAAATTGTCACGTATTTTCACGTTCATAATTATTACAGTAATTGCTCAAAAATTACAAAGGCATTGGAGGAAAGTAGTAAATGAAAGCGTTAAAGAAAAAAGAAACAAGAAGCCAAGTCAGTTTCGAATAAAGGCATTAAATAAAGCAGTAAAGAAGCAATAAAGTCACACATAACAGGAAATGGTTACAGCCTAAAAGAAATCCCCAGCAGAGTCGTCATGCTATCGACGCCCTCTTTTTCTCGCAAAATCGGGTTTACCATATTTGGGAAGACAACTCTATTCCCATTTGGGATTTGGGTTTTTGGATTTGAAGAGTCGCCACTAATGATTAAGTGCATTAGGGACACTAAGGATTTTTTAGTTAGAAAACCAGAGTCTGGGTAAGGGCTAGAAATTATCTCGAGGGGAAGGTGTTAGGCACCCCTCAAGATCCACTAGTGTGGTTCCCGACCATGCTTTATTATGACTTTAAATGGAAAATAATTTCATATAAAGAATGCAAGTAGGTATGTATAATGGTTAACAAGCATGCTGAAATTAAGGACTAGATGGTCTCACAATTGTTTAAGAGAATGTCTAAATGCAGGAAATTAAACAAAGAAGTGAATAAGCAGAATTTTTGTAGAGGAAGAGAATAGTGCAAGAAATTAAGGAGGAATTTGGTAACTGAAACGAGAGGCAGAATTTCATTGATAAAATAATAACGAAGTTACATAAGGAAATGGGGTCCTAGGTTTGTAAAATACATGGATAATCCATACAACACCGGTAGACAATCGTACACATGGTGTTATCGCGTGATCATCATCTCCATGTCTACCCTTCCCAACCCGTTAAGGTATTAAGCGCGGAATGGTATCGTTACTTATTGCATGTTATTACCCATCCCAATCCTATCAGTCTCAGAGGCATTTGGGACTACTAATCCTAAGGGGATGGAGGTGGGTTTTTCAGAGTTTAAAAGGATAATAGTCTAAGGCGACAACAAAACACATAAGCAGTTTGAGGGGGGACAAGTAGCAGTTAAAGGCTCAAAAAAGCCTCCTCATTTAAAGAGACAAATTGTTTAGCATGACTTACAAATACTGGTTAGTTCTTAAATTAAACTTAACGTAGGAAGGGTGGCGGATATATCACATATTTTCAAATAAGATGTCCAAATTAGGCGTGCCTGCTGGTTGTAATTATTAAAGACTGCTGTAATTGATTAATTACCTACAGGTTTGCCTAAGTGAGGCCTGAAATCGCGGTATCTAACATCCAGAAGGCATGCGTATTTTAAAGAAAGGTTACTGATTTAGGAGGCAACAAAATCTGCCGATTTTAAACGACACTTACTACTGATTTTAGACTTGTAACAAGCTAGGCGATTCAGATTTATTTAATTATCCCTATAGTCATGCTTTCTATGTGTAATTGATTTAGTATATTTGTAAGAGTGCAGGAATCCTATAGGCATGGTACTTAGAGTCCATTTGTAATTTTAGCCTATAGACGGCTGCCTAAGGTATGTATGCAAAAGCGCAGAAACTTATAGACGTGATTTCTAATGTAAAGGAATAACTTATAGGTAGGATTTCTATATGAAGTAATGAATAACTTATAGGGAAGATATATATATATATATATATATATATATATATATATATATATATATATATATATATATATANAACTCAATGGTGATCGGGTGCATTGTAATGATAGTTGTGGTCAAGATTGCATTTGATGCAATGTTGAAATCCTTAAAATATAGTACATATTGATCTTCAAGGAGAACAACAGGATTTATAAGTGAGGAAGCAAATCCGTTGTCGATGAAAGCAATAACTCGAGTTTGTTTGTCCCACTTGGATGAATAGACATTTAGTTCTACTTGAGGAACGACTGTGAGAGCATTGATCTCCTCTCGAGCTTCGATCATTGGTTCTGAAATTTGGTAATGATCTTCATAGATATCAAGAGAGAATAAAGTTTCTTCATTAGGTTCATCATCCACAAAGAATATGGATTCAAGGTCCTCCTCCTTTCTGAGATGTATGCTAGTGTAAACTTCAATGAGTTTGACAGATCTTCTTGATTGTGGAAATTTTTTAGCGAAATGTCCAATCGTATGACAAATAAAACATCTGCTTTTCTTGTGAAAATTTCCTGGCCTTCTCCGTCTGAAATATTTTGTGCGTCTCTCTGACCTTGATTTCCCGTCTAGAATTCTTGGCCATTTGAACCTCCTGAATTCTCTCCTTCGCCTAGATGTGCGGCAGGAACATCCTGATTCAGTGATTAGATCAGGTTTGCGTCATGCTTTGTCAAGAGTTGGATTGTGTTGGATAATTTGTTTTAGGGCAGAGCACTTCGTACAAATATCATCCAATGCTATGAAAATAGCTTGCCTGATGTAACCAATTTGTGGAATGGTTATGGACTGAAACTTTTCTTCAATGATGGTCATGGTTCGACTTGCCAGTAACTTTGGAAGGGAAGATACAAAAGCTTGCTTTATATTGATGTCACCTCCAACCTCCAAGTATATCTTCGCCATTTTTTGAAATATCTATCAATGTCATTTTTGTCGAATGACACACACTTCATCTCGAAGATTTGTCTTCGCATTTTCTTCTGTCTTTGGCCAGTATCTCTGCAGAAAACTTCATGTAGGATTCTGATGTTGAAGGCAAAATCTTGGGAAGTAAGAAAAGTATTTTTGTCTTGAATTCAAAGTACATTCCACCAGTCTCTGAGGATTCCTGAGAATCGTGAAGTGAGTTATGAAAGGATGATATACTTTTCTCGTTCCACCAAATTTCTGGTCACCATCCAAGTATAGAAGTCTTGGATCCGTTGAGGCCATTTTGAAACCTTGACATCATCTAAGGGGAGTTCCAACTGGCTTTGATGCCATGGGATCATATCTCCTTTCTGGGATTGGTTCGTCTGTCATGCCTTCTTGTTCGTCATCTACTTCAGATATTTCTGGATCTCTTGGTTGATTTACAAATATTGGGGGATCTTCTTGTTCGGAAGGTTTGCTTGATTGAGATCTATCTTCCATTGTTTCATCTCCTAAGGAGTTTAGCGATTCTGACCATGGGGTATTTTCTTCTGATATATATCTTGGTTGAGAGACATAGAGGTCTGGAGCCTTCTAGTCATAAATCATCAGATTTTCGGGGTTCCATCCTTTTAAACTTTCTCCTTGCTCTCACCATTTCTTTGTTTGTTTCTTTGCTGTAAGGGCAACTTTCCTTTCCCAAACCATTTTTGCGATATCAAAATCATTTTCTTCTTTTGCTGGTCGGGTGAAAGGGATTGGATTTTGTGAGGTAAATGGAAAGGTAGAAAAGGTGAAATCCAATTTAGGCGGTGAATATGCTTGAGTAGACATAGGGAAGAAGGTTGGTTTTGAAGAGAAAACTGGGGTTCTTTGTGGCTCAAAGTGATCATTTCTCAGAAGTTGAATTTGTTCTTTGATAGAAATCATCTCCTGTTGTTGTTGCTGGAAAAATTGGAAAAGTGAAGTTTCTGGCGGACAAATATCATATTGCAAATTTGTCAACCTTAGTTACAAGGCTTTGATTAGTCCTGCATGCTGAGACGATGTCTGCTCCACCCTTTTCTCAATTGTTTCCACTTTGCTCATGAACTTGTTTTGTGCATGGGCCATGTTTTTGATGGTATTGCCAATATTATTGAGCATTTTGTTCTGGCAGATGGAATTTTCTGATTGCCAGTTCATTGTTACTTCAATGTAACTTGTTAGGGGTTTTTTCTCCAGACGGTAGTACTATGTTTTTCTTGGGGATTTTTAGAGCATCGCTGATACCCTCTTTTTCAAAAGGTTGAAGTGGAGGAAAATCTTAAGAGTGTCTAGAACTTGAAGGGCTCATCATGAATATTTGTGGATATGAAGACTTTTGAGTTGATGGAGTTTTAGTTTTAGGAGGCTTTTTGGATTCTGGTTATGAGGTGATGTTGGTTTGGATTTGGGCATGGTTTCACTATCCCCCTAGTTGTGAGTTAAATTTTCTGGTAGTTTTAGCCATTCTTGGGGTTTATAACTGACAAGAAATTCAAATTTAACTGGATGGCTTATTGAGCCAATTGAAGGATCTTTATTTTCATATTTGGCCCGAAATTGTGTTTTAGTAGTTTTCCCTTTTTACTTGGATTTTGGTTTGCACTGGTGATGTTCATCATACTCTCCAATTGGATCTCCTAAACAGTCTTGGTAGGTGCAACCGAGATTCCAGGGGCAGTGTCCAGTGAAAGGGCATTTGAACTGCTACATTCCTTTTCCTTCTTTGTCAAAATATTGGCACCAGTCATGTTCTTTCATGATGCTGTGTAAGTTCCAGAAGAATTCTCTATCAGGTTCTGGGTATGTATCAGTTGTATCTTTGGGTTGAATCATTTGGCAAAAAATATGGTTTTATTGGGTTTTTTGAGATGGGAATGGTCAAAGCTTATGCAAACGGTTTTGTCACTTCTTTTGGTAAACGCTGGTTCACTAGATTGCAGAGATTCCTCTTATTCTCTTAGCTTCTCATAATTTGTGATCCAGGAATTAGGAAGGATTTTGACAAGATCATCTCTTGAAATCTATCTGGGTGTTTGGGTGTACATGGTGTTTCCTTTGGTAGTATCAATATTTAAGATTAAGGGATTTTCTCCTCCGGATAGGCAAAGATCCATGGCATGATTTTAGACTCGCCACGCGTAGCTTGGATGGAGTCTTTGGCTTGTGGGGCTCCCTGGATTTGGACTTGGATTTTTAGGGCTTCGGTTAGATACTGGTCATAAAAGGACATGTTGAGATTTGGAAAGATGGTTATGATGACAGTTCCGACATTTAGGGTAACTTTGGCAGTACCCAAGTTTGCATGTTGGTACTCCAAATATATTGTATCTAGAAGAGAAAGTCGAGCTACAACAGGTTGACCTTTTCTTCCGTGATATGTTAAAGTGATTCAGATAGAACCAAAATGGATATGGGTGAAACCATGATCTCTCCATTGTCTGGGAAAATCATCTGGTATTTGAAGGGTGATAAATTGTTCTTCTAGAGTGGCAAGAATAGGATGCTGGTCAAGTTTTGAGGCAGCAACATATTCTTTAACTCCTTTTGGTCTGTGTTGGACAAAGGAACAAATTTGGGTCCAGGGTGCAAAGGATGTTTTGGCGAAGGCTGAGTAAGGGTTTATGAGAGGTAGTTTAGTGGAAGATATTTTTTGTTCTTCGGGTAGGATATCAACTTCATAGATGTAATTATATTTTTTGGACAAGGTTTTATATAGAGTAGAGGACATATTCATTTTTTCAAGGGAAGAGGAAGAGGATGATGGAAATGACTCAGACATATTTAGTAAAGTGTTCCTCCCTCCGAAAGGATGAGCTGGCTCTGATACCACAGTAAAAGGAACAGAGTAAGAGACTCCAAGAAAGCAAACTAAACCATACAGTACAAGGAACAGAGCAAGAGACTCCAAGAAAGCAAACTAAACCATAGATACAAAAGTTTTCCTACAAAAGGGGCTGTACTATAACCAACGTTAGCTGTTTATAACTCAGAAAACTTTCGTACTACAATAAGCTAACTTTGTTAGAGTATTCTTACTCTATTTTTCATACATGGACCGGCCTTTCCATCCATTCGAAATAAAGAACAAGAGAGAAATTTAGAAAGCACTCATATGTAGTATTTCACAAAAGATTTACAAGGTTTACAAGATGATCCTACAACTACTACAAGGCCTCCTTTATATAGGGCTAGGAGGTTATTACAAGACAAACTTTCATGATAAAATAGACCTATCTTACATGGAAAACTTATATTACAAGTGTGTCCTTCTAATCATGGGAAGGACTTTATGCAAAACAACTAAAAAACACCTGAAAACATGTGAAAGTGGTGAAATATATATGGTGTACCATGTGAAAGTATGTGGGAGCATGTCTCTCTCTCTCTACTAATAGTCTCCTTCTCTCTCTCTACTAATCATTGTTTACATATTACCGTTAATCTCATCTCCATCTCCATCTCCGATCAACGCTATGCTACAAACGGTGGACCTGCCGGTCTCCCCCGAATCCATCCCCACCAACGAAACCAATACAACCCATCCCAATTCACATGAAAAAATTAACAATTACCCAACACCCCACCCAAAATCCCCCGTTAGATTTCCCTCCGCTGTCAGCCCAAAATTTCAATAGACAAATTCCAAGATTTGAATTACCTGGAGTTGTTGATTCTACATCAGCTAGAGGTCATGCTCAAACCCCATACAAAGGGGCATTATGGAATCGACCATCAATCGCTGAAAGGAATCGAGTTAAGCTTTTACCTAGAGCTTATGAGGTTATCAATGGCAAACCCATTGTCTTTTTTACAAAGGAAGAGAACGATATTTTAGCACAAACTTGTAAATGGACAATTATAGGTAAGTTTCTTCGAATTCGACCATCGATAGATATTATCCGAAGTGAATTTGCTAAAACCTTTCCAGGAAAGGGAACCATCAAAATTGGGGCTTATGACATGAAACATGTGTTTATTGATTTTGACAATGTGGAAGATCATGCTAATGTCAGCTCTAGGAATTTCACTATGATAGGATCAAATACTGTGATGATGCTGGAAAAATGGACAACAAAATTCAAGCCGGAAGGAGAATCTACACATGCTTTTGTTTGTATTACCCTTCCGGACATTCCATGGCATTACTACGAATGGGATGCCATCTGTCGCATTGTTGAACCTATTGGTATACCGCTGACTATGGATAAGGCTACTATTTCCAAAACTAGACCTAATACTGCAAAGGTTCGTATTTAGGTTGATCTTACTAAACCCATCATTACAGAAGTAAATATTGAGATTAGAAATGGAGAAGGCAATCTTGAGATGTTCACTCAAAAGGTGGAATATGAATCCATCCCCTCCTACTGTTGTCATTGCAAGATGCAAGGTCATTATGATAGTTCGTGTAGAATTCTACATCCGCAGTTGAGAAATGATGAGAGGAGTACAATATCATTACACAACAATAATGTACATAGCAAAGGTCTTGCATCCAGTGAGAAACAAAAGGACCAGAGGAAAAATCAAAGACAAAACCAGAAAAGTAATACTACTACCTTCATACCGAACAACATGCTGCAAAAAGGAGATGACATCAATAGTAGCCACGGGCAGAAAAAAGAAATCGAAATGGAAGAACGATCCATCGATGAAGGTTGGAAAACCGTGACAAATAAAAAGGGCAAAGGCAATAGTTACAACAACTACAACATCAAAAATGCCAAAAATACGACTATACAAACCACAGACTTCAAAACCAATAATATTGTTGTTGAAAATGAAGGAGCACAAACTCCTAAAATAAAGAATACTAACACTACTGTGGTAGTTACTCACAATTCTGAGGGCCATGTGGAAAGCATGGATCTAGTGAGGCCTGACAACATGTACAATATTCAACAAGAGGGCAACAACATCAACCATATGGAAGCAAAACACACTAGAATGGATAAAGATCTGGAAGCTAAACAAAGGAACAAGAAAAATAAGTTTCAAAAGATAAGGACCAATGCTGGTAAATCAAAGTAGGTCAAGAAAATTGTCTTCTCTATAGAAAAAGAAGAAGGAACAGAAATTGATATTTCACTACTACAAGTTCAAGAAGGAAAATAACAGACCGTGACGAGAAAGCCCAAAAAGTTCATTTCAAAAGCATTCATTCCAACTGATGTCACATTAGGAAATGAAGAACAATTGCATCAATATAGCTACAAGCAAATTGCACCGCTGTTCGGTTTGAAGCCAATGCTCATACCAAGAATATGCACTGGAAGAGATAATGTTAGTGATCAAGATTATAATGGGGAAATTGAACCAGCCCCATATATTGAGAACATCACCCTTAAAGATACTTATGACAGGTTGGAAGAAAATTTTGGTTTTGATGATACTGCTTACAAAGACTGTATGACAGATATTGCTATGGACAATACATTAGAAGAATATGACTCTTCCAAGTCTGGTGATGAGCTTGTCAGAAGGACTAAAGAGCCTTTGAATATGGATTATGTGGCCAATTCTACCACACGATTACAACAAAATATTACTTACTACATCAATCTATCTCCCAGAAATGGTTTCAAAACCTCTGATGAGAAATTTGTTCCACCACCTTTGATTGATACAGACAACAAAGGTTGTACACAAAACCTATCCCCTAATGTTTCCCATGATTAGCACACTTTCATGGAATATTAGGGGGATAGGATCCCAAGGTGCTGTTGAAAGACTAAGTATCATTAAAAATGAGCACAAAATCCCCTACATGTTTATTCAGGAACCTATGGTGGGGGCTAGAAATATTGACAAATTTAAAAGGACGCTGGGATATCAATCATGCTTTCACAACTGCTCTAATAAGATTTGGATCTTCTGGTCTTCTGAATGCACTCTTGATATATTAGAAGATAAGGAGCAACATGTCTTGGTTCACATAATTCAATCACAAAGCCATGTTCCTTTATATATATATATCTGTTGTTTATGCTAAATGTGATGAACAATTAAGGAATGTTCTCTGGGATGAATTGCGAACCATTTCCAACAGAATTACTGGCCATTGGGGAGTTTTTGGTTACTTTAGTGTCATCACTTCCACTGAAGAAAAGATCGGAGGAAGGCCCTACAGGCCAGAGGAAAGCTTAGAATTTATTTCCTGTGTAACTGATTTTGATCTTCAAGATGTAGGTTTTCTTGGGTCTTCAGTTACATGGAGTGATAATAGAGACCCTCCTAACACCATATGGAAGAGGCTTGACAGGCTTGTATACAACTCAGATTGGTTCGACCAATTTGGGGGANGTCAATAGTACTGATTATATTAAATACTTCAAATTTTTAAACATGTGGACTGATCATGATAATTTTTTGCAGGTGGTGAAACAAGTGTGGGACATTGAGGTATCTGGAAATCCCCTTTATATTCTTCATCAAAAAATAAAAAACAACTGCAAGACCCTTAGCCGTTGGTCGAGGGAAGCCTTTGGGGATATATATGAAGAACCTAAAAAATTAGAGATCCTCATTAGAAATCTGGAAGAATCCTCCTTAGCCAATAACAACTAAGAAAACAGAATGAATCTCTCTAAAGTCAGAGTTGAATTCACCAGGTTCTTAAATCTCCAGGATAGTATCTTGAGGCAGAAGGCCAGAGTCAAGTGGTTAGAAGAGGAAGATGCCAACACAACTTTCTTTCATGGAGTCATTAAGAACAATAGAAAGCGACTAACGATTCAGAAAATCAAAGATATAGAGGGGAACTGGGTGAAAGGAACAAAAGATGTTGCTGATGCTGCCCTCAAACATTTTGAACACTTATTCACTGCTGAAGAAGTTCAGGAGGACAGCAGGGTTCTGAATGTCGTTAACAAAATAGTGTCAGATGAAGATAATACTGCATTAACTGCTATGCTTACCCTCCAAGAAGTTAAGGACTCTATTTTTGCTATTGATCAAGATAGCGCTCCTGGTCCTGATGGCTTGACTGGTAGGTTCTACCACATATGCTGGAGCATTATTGCAGAAGACCTTCATAGAGCAGTAGTATCCTTTTTCTAGGGAGCCACTCTTCCTATAGTAATGATCCCCAAAGTTGATGCACCACAGAGTTTCTCTGATATTAGACCTATTAGTTTATGTAATGTCTCTAGCAAAATTATTGCCAAGGTGATTAATTCCAGGTTAAGTAGAATTCTTTCTAGAATTGTCACTCAAAATCAAAGGGGTTTTGTTAAAGGCAGAGCCATTACTAAAAACATCCTACTAGCTCAAGAAATCATCAATGACATTGTAAAGCCAAGGAAAGGAGCCAATGTGGTTATCAAACTAGACATAGCCAAAGCTTATGACAGAGTTTCATGGCCTTTTTTGTGTTTTATACTTAGACAACTTGGATTCACAGAAGAATGGATTGATCTTATATACAGATTTATCTCTAATAATTGGTACTCTCTTCTTGTTAATGGTAGCAGGCAAGGTTTCTTTAAATCTGGAAGAGATCTCAGACAGGGAGATCCTCTTTCCCCCTCTCTTTTTATTTTAACTGCTGAACTTCTCTCGCAAATGCTTAATAATCTTCATTCTAACAGTAGATATAGAGGTTTCTATATTAATGGACGAGGGCCTAAAATCAACCACCTATATTTTGGTGAGGACGCTATTATTTTTTGCAGCAGTATGAAATACTCTCTCCAACTTACTATGAAGACCTTAGCTCAATATGAGAAGGTCTCTGGTCAGTTGATAAATAAAAGTAAATGCTGCTTCACTATGTCCCCCGGCACAGCCCAAAGAACCACTACAAGGGTATGCAGAATCTTGGGAATGACATATGATCACTTTCCTATGAAGTATCTACGGTGTCCCCTCCATACAGGTTTGAAGAAATTAGCTTTTTATTCAGATATGGTGAACAAGGTGATCAACAGAATCAGAGGGTGGAATTTGAAATTTTTATCTTTTGGAGGAAGAGCTACTCTTATTAGACATGTCCTTCTTGCTCTTAACATTCACACATTGACTGATATCCATCCTCCCAAAGGTACTATATCAACGATAGAGAAGTATATTAACAGATTCTTCTGGTCTGGATCAGAGGAGGAGGGAAAACACCATTGGGTTTCTTGGCACAATCTCTGCTTCCCATATGAAGAAGGGGGAACAAACTTTAGAAGGTTAGAGGATATTTGCTTGGCTTTTACTACAAAACAATGGTGGAAACTAAGAACCACTAATTCTCTATGGTCCTTATTTATGAAAGCAAAATACTATCATAACTCTCATCCTGTTATAATCCCCTGGTGTACTGCTCAATCTCACAGTTGGAAATCTATGTCTAACTTAAAAGACAAAGTGGATCAGAATATTTTGTGGAATATTGGTAAAGGGAATATCAATTTTTGGTTTGATAACTGGTCACCCATTGTCCCCCTTTACAAGTTGGTTGAGGATGACTTAATTCAACAAAACATCATGATCAAAGAGATATATAATGATGGACAGTGGAACTAGTCTTATTTCCAAGTTCAACCTTCAGATCAAATAAAGCTTCAGGTATCCCAATTACATTTAACTCTAAATGATGGCACTGATGACACCCCTCACTGGATATGCTCCAATTCGGATAAATTCTCCATCTCTACAGCTTGGAACCTACTCAGACGTAAAAGACAAGTTAGTCAATTTGACTCAAGAATTTGGCATAGGGACATTCCATTCAAAATGTCATTCTTAACATGGAGAGCAGTGCATGATAGACTCTCGATTTATGATAAAATCTCCATGTTTGGTATCAATCTTCCTTCTATTTGCTCATGTTGCATAGGCCCTACCCTAAGCAACAGAAGTGAAACAGTCGAACATCTCTTCTGTGATGGCCAATACGCCCAGAAAATATGGAAATATTTCGTTGGCCCCATTGGGATTAAGTATAACAATGTGACCATGAGAACTCTTATTCTTAATTGCTGGAACCAGAAGACTAGGAACTCGACTACTAATTATATGCTAAAAATTCTTCCACCCTTCATTTTGTGGGAATTATGGAGATCCGGGTGTAGCTCAAAGTATGGGATGGAGATGCCTTCTTTTGCAAGATCTATCAAACTCATTTCCTTCAACATTATAAAGAAGGTTAAATCTAACTTCAAAAACATCAAATTTGGGGAACATTCGGCAGATATGTGTAATCTTTGCAATATATCACTCAATGAAACCTTTTTCGTCATCGTTAAATGGATCAGGCCACCCGTCCTCTTTGTTAAGCTCAATAGTGATGGCTCTTATATTAGAGGAAAATGTGGAGCGGGAGGAGTGGTTAGAGACAACAATGGAAAATTCATTATGGCCTATGCAATTCCACTGGGGCGGGGTACTAGCAACTGGGCAGAAGCATATGCCATGTTTTTTTGCATCAATTTCTGCATACAGAAAGGAACACCCCTTATCATTGGCGAGACAGACTCCCTCCTCATTCATAATTGCATTGCCGGAATTTGGGATACACCGCGGAGAATTGTAGAAAAGATTAATGAACTCAAAATACTGCTGTATAGCTATCATATTGTCACCCGTAATTGCTTTAGGGAAGCAAACAAATTTGTGGATAAACTGGATGCTCTATGCCACACAAATGAAGAGACGTGTATATACACTAACTTTGACTCCCTGCCACGTCAAGTTAGAGGTCTTCTCAATGCTGACAGATAGCAGATGCCTACCTTTCGAGTCAAGAGGAATAAACCAAGCGACATAATATATGAGCCTTCTTAAAGTGTCTTCTTTAATGCATGCCTTTGTTTTGATTTAGAGAAGTAATGTTTAATGATCTAGTGAGACATATTTCTCAATCATTGTAATGAAGGAATGGATATACCCCCTTCTCAAATGTACTATCTTCAAAAGTGGCAATAAATTTTTTGCAGATTCAAAAAAAAAATGTGGGAGCATGTGACGCGATGTGAAAGTATGGTGTTGCATTTGACGAAGCATGTGGAGGCATATTGCAGCATGTGAAAACAAGTTGAAGTGGGGCCCGAATAATGTGGAAAGATGTGGAAATTTGTCGTGGCATGGGTAGGATACTTTTGAGGGTTTTTTGGTGGCTACTCTAAGATTATGGCGGTATTAGCAGGGATTTAGGTAATTATCATTCATTGATTGTAGGGTTGTCTTCTATGCATCTTTTCAAAGACCTTGTGTAGTAATGCCTGGAATTTGACAACCCTTCTTCGCTATGCTCTTTCTCTTTTTGATTGAAAGATGTAATCCGCAACCTTAATCTGGAAATATCTTGAGTGATATTTTCTCGGATGACTTCGTATGGGGTTTGATATTCTTTTGTTGTTGCCCAGACTATTTCCCAGTGAGGATGATTGCTTTGTATAATTCCAGCTTGCCCAATCTTTTGGTCATATCTCTTTCGGAATGCACCTATTTTGCTGGAAAAGAATTCTTTGTGCCTCGCTATATTCTTCTTCCATTGAAAAAATGGACACGGGGAATTTCCACCAAAAGGATGCATCTGCTTGTGCCTGGACTTTTCCATTAATAATCTTTACTGGCCTATGAAACATGAATACCTTTGTTGTGTAGGAATCACTGAAATATTTCATCCAGTATCTTCTAGGTTTCAGCCATAGCAAAAATATTTTAAGAGCTGGTGCAAGTTATCAAAATCCTTGAAGACGTTGCATTTGAATTCCATGAAAATATAATATTGATGGCATAGGTACCAGAAAAACCATAATAGTTCTTGTGGAAAATGCTTGGCTTGAGCTATGAATATATGGCAGAATGATATTATGGATTGACCCCATATGGCTTGAGAATGGATCCTCCATTTTGTCGGAATACCTGGAGCTCATAATGAGTTCTTCTTTCCATAATAATTGACGGATCAAAGGGATACATGAGGTTGAACAATTCCGATGGATGATCTGTTGGCTTTAATGAACTTGTTCCTGATAAACTTGAGAACATGAAGATGTGACTGATTAACTTTTCCTTTGACTTTAGTTTTGCTGGAGAAAATCTCTTTGAGGATTCTTCTTGTCGGGATAGAAAATCTGCGAGAATATTATCCTTTCCTTTCAGGTGCCTGACTTGAAACTTATATGGAGAGAACCATTGAGCCTACCTGAGAATCTCAGGATTGGGAATAATTTTTGCATTTAGCTGAATAATCTTCGGGAAGGCCTTCATATCCATTTCTATCAGAAATTCTATATGAATAAGGAAGAAATTGAATTTCTTGATTCCATTCTTTACTGCAAGAATTTCCTTGAAAGTGGAGAGATAATGTTGCTCGGCATCTTTGAATTTTCCACTGGCGTATCCGCATATTTTCCTATGGCCATCTTTTTCTTCAAATAGAACATCACTCCAATATTCATTGCTGACATCAGTTTGCAATATCTTCTTACCGTCCGAAGGGATATAGAGGGACTTGACATTTTTAGAAATCTTCTTTATTTCCTTGACTGCTTCATCTTGTTGCTTTCCCCATGGTGGAGCATTTTTCTTGAGCATCTATCTAAGTGGAGAAATGTAGGTAGAGATATTTGGGATAAAATCTCACATAATTTATTATGCCCAAAAATTGTTGGATCTGCTTTGTTGTGAAGTTGGTATCCGGAAATTTGAATAATTCCTGACATATATGTGGTCCTGGACTGTATTCACCTTCGACAAAATGCATTCCAAGAAAATCAATCTCCTTTTGAGCAAGAACCATCTTTTTTGTTGAGAGCATGATCCTGTACTGTGTTACCAATGCCTCAAATTGACAAAGCAGGTTGATATGTTCTTCCAATGTATCACTAAATAACAAGATGTCATCAATGTAAACTAAAGAGGTATGGAGGATGGGTTGGAATATTTTTATCATGGCTTTTTGGAACAAGGAAGGTGCAGTTTTCAACCTGAAGGGCATGACTTTCCATTGGAAGTGATGATCGGGGATGAAAAATCCCGTTTTGGGTCTTTCTTCACGGTGGATTCCCAATTGCCAAAATCCTGACTTTAAATCAAATTTAGAAAAATATTTGGCCTTGGCTAAGTGGGAGAAAAGGGTGAGTTTATTTGGGATAGGGAACTTATCATCTTGGAGGAAAATGGTTAAGTGCCTTGTAGTTGATGACTAACGTGAGTTTTCCTCTTGTTTGCTCAGCTCTTTTGTTGACATAAAATGCTTCCTATGCCCATTGTGAATCTGATGGCTCTATCAGGTCAAATTCAAAAAGTTCTTCACATTCTTTCTTCGCGAGCTAAAGATGATTTGGATCCATCCCTGAATGTTTGGCTTTTGTCGGATTGATGTTTTCATTTTTCTTGAAAGGGAGCTTGATAAAAAATTCTTCATTTTTCCAAAACGGGCATTTCCCTTTCTTTATGAAATCCTTGTGGTAATTTGCAAATGATTGTTCAATAAGATTTTGCTCAATCTCTTTGATCTGTTCGTCATTGGAGATTTGGAATAACCTTGGAATTTCATAATAAGGCCTGCACTGCTTTTTAAAAGCTATTCCGTTAGCCTTGATCTAGAGCAGATCTCTAAGCTATATGTAAATGTCAAATCCAATAATAAGATCTTTTCCTGGCACATCAGATCCTAATAGCTTCATTCTGTATTTCAATCCTGGAAAGAACTCAATGGTGATATGGTGCTTTGTAATGACATTTGTGGTCAAGATTGCATTTGATGCAGTGTTGAAATCCTTAAAATGCAGTACCCATTGATCTTCAGGGAGAACGACAGGATTTATAAGTGAGGAAGCAGCTCCGGTGTCGGTGAAAGCAATAACTCGAGTTGGTTTGTCCCACTTGGATGAATAGACTTTGAGTTCTACTTGAGGAACGACTGTGAGAGCATTGAACTCCTCTCGAGCTTCGATCATTGGTTCTGAAATCCGGTAATGATATTCGCCTTGATCTTCAAAGACATCAAAAGAGAATAAAGTTTCTTCATTAGGTTCATCATCCAAAGAGAATATGGATTCAAGGTGTGAGCACGTGATTTTTTTCCCCATACGAATTACTCCCACAAAATCGAACAAAAATTGTCTGTTTTTATTGTGTGCATTTTTGTGAACTTTTGTGGTATTTTATATCATTATTTGCTTGTGTCCATGCATATTTATGTGCTTAAATAAATGAAAAATACAAAATATATTGCATTTACATTTAGGATTAATTAAGTAAGTGGTTGCTTTACAAAAATGAAAAAAATCAAAAAATAACGTACTTTGCATTTTAGTGTATACGTGTCGAAATTGTGTGAATTTTCTTTTAAATTGGTATTTAATTATGTGTGATAATTATTATCAAGCGTTAATTAGTATTTGTGAGTTAATTGGGGTATTGTAAGATTTTTGGTTTAAATTTGGAAATTAATCTAGGAAGAAAAGTGAAAAGGAAATAAAACAAGAAGGAGAATAATTAAGAGAAAATTGGATTGGGCCAAAAACAAATTTGATTTGAAACGGCCAAAAACAAACACACCAACCCACCAAAAACCAGCCCAAATTACCCTCTTACCCGGTCCAAATCGTCCAGTCTCAGAGACAGGCGAAACGACGTATTATGACGGTCAAACTACGCCGTTTCATGACCAATAGATCTCAGCCGCTCAACCATCCACATCCAACGGTCCAAAATGCACCCCACTACCCGTTAATCTCGCCCGACCCGTTCACATAAGAGACCAACCCGATCTCTATTATGTCTGAACGATGCCGTTTTGATAAGTTAATCAATCCTAGCCATTGATCTAACTGTCTGGATTGAACCTTTCAACCCGTATAGAACTGTGTAACACACCCCAGCCCCCCCAAGCCGAACCCTACCCTCCCTCGTCTCTAAAAGCTTATAGATGAGCTCGTCTCTCATCGCCTAACTCCGCCGCCCTCCGCCCGCCAAAAATTGCCTACGGTGGCGGCCGGCGTCCAAACACCTTCATTTTTACACCACGGAACCCCCTTGACCTCCCCATCCCAAATCCCTAAACTGTTAACCTCGAATCCTTGTAGATCATTTTGAATATTAGATCAGAAATCGACCCCAAAATCCTAGCATCACCAAACCTTTCCAAACTAACACCAAATGACCATTAGACCTCCTTCATCCTTAAACCACCACTGATTTCCCTCGAATCATCCAAGAACCTTTCGAATAACGAATCAGAACTAAGAACCCTAGCGCCGCCACGAGACTCCCCTATGGCGGCCCTGCCTTGAACCAGTCCCAGCAACTCTCCAAGGTACCATCCCAAGCCTGTGGTCGCCCCAAGACTGATTAATCTCGAAATGGTGTCCTTCATCTGTTCTTCACAAAGAACAGACAATTTACACCGTCTCGAGACTAAATCAGAGCTACCAGTTTGCGTTCATGCTTAGTTAGATAAGTTCTCTATTTTCTTATTGTCGTTTACTTATGTCTTTCACTTTCTACTCTTTTCTTCTTCTTTTCTGAAATATAGATATTTTGTAGTTAATTCAAATTTATTTTGTTGGAAGTTTAGTAGTTCTCGTCAAGTTGTTTGATGACCATTGTTTTGTTCTCAGCTTCAGGGCTCCGTTCAGTATATTTTCAGTGTTCCTTCATTTTTGTTTAAGGTTAATTTAGAATTGTGAATATAGTTAGTTCATTCCCATGTACCTGTATCAATCGTGATTTGAAATCTGACCTTAGTAGTTCAATATAATTTTGTTCTGAATCATTGGTCTTTATTGTGATGCTATTTGATCTAATCTAAGTGCAAACTTGAATTGTTTTTGGTAAGTTGAATTGGTTATAGCTGATGGGTTCTGGTACAGATTAAAGGGGAATAAGGGTAGTTTGCGATTCAAAACTTGAAAGGGTTTAGTGGCCTGTCAGTGAATAGTAGTATTTCATTAAACTAATTGTTTAAATGGTGATGGGTTGGGTCGAGTCAGAAAAGATATGGGGAAATTGATTAAAATATGATTGCCCATAACAATGGAACTAAAAATAGAATGGGACATATAGTAGTGGGGAGTGCAGGGAATAACGTGGGGAATACATTTCTTAATAAGACTAAGTATTAAAAAAAGTTGGCAAAGAGGTCTATTTTGGGGTATAAATAAGAGGAGCTTTACACAGAGTTGGGGGGCCCTGGATCAGTGTTAGAAAAAATAGAGAGAAGGTATTCAGTTTCCTTTGGAAAGACATCCCATATTTTTTAGAGTTGGAAAACACTTTCTGAAAATACTAAGGGAGTTCATTCAGTTTTGAGGGAGCTCTTGAGAGCCTTTTTTTTAAAGGCAGTCAGTCTGGAAATTAGTCTTGAAAGAGTGGCGAGAGCATAGGAAAGGTCTGAAAAAGGAAACAAGGGTACTGTGCCATTGGTTTTATAGATAAGATTTTGGGTTCTATGCACTAATTTTACCCTTTTCTGGTCACTGAAGTTTGTTGATTCTGCGTTTGGGTGATTTCGAGTGGGAATTGGTTGCCTCAGTTTGGTCTAGGTATATTTGTTGGTTGTTTGGTTCATGTGAGTCAATTTAGGCCAGTTAGTTGGTGTAGTATTTGTGTGGTGTGTTCCTTAGTGTTTGGCGAAGCTGTTTTGATTCAAAATTGCTCCAGTTCACTAGTTTTGATTGCTTTTTATCATCTGCTATTACTGAGTTTCTGTTGGAGTTTCCTGGGTTTATTGTGAAGTTGCTTTTGGTTCAAATTACTCATGTTTGGTTGGTTGTTACTGTGTGATTGCTGGTGCTATTTTGGAAAGTAATTCAGAAGACTAGCTGTTTCTACCTACTGCTGACTCTCATTCCTCTCATTCAATTTTAAATCCAGGTACACATTCGAAATGCTGCTATAACTCCAATCTCGAAAAAATGGAATAAAATTGCTTGTTCGTTTGATCCTGAGATCTGCCCGCTGGGCCATTGCATGCTAGTAGTTGAATATATACTAGGTGTGTTGTTTAGCATAGTTAATTGATAATCTGTTGTGTATAAACGTTGGACTGTTTCTTTTATTCATGGGCAATTAATTGGTTCCATATCTTCCTATAAGCGCATGCATACTTTAGTTAGTAGTGTTAGGTGGATTTAGTTTTAAGACATTGATTCTGTGTTGTTAGTGTTAACCTTGGAATTAGGAATTTCAAAGTATGAAGTATAGTTCGAATACAGAAGTTAGTATGATCTTGTGTATGATATGGATGTTAAAGGTCATTTGAAGATATGGAGCATGCCAATTGAATAGTAATTATCTTTATATGGTTCATGAATCTATTAGATTGAGTTTGGTTTATTTTGAACAAATACTATCTTAATTATGCACTGGTTGATGATGTGTTCTAAAAAATAAGACTTCAACGCTATTATATTAGTCAATTAGTTAGTTTATCGCTATTAGATAGAAGCATTGTATCATTTAGATTTAGTTTAGGTGGTTTCCCATGAACATGGATTGTTAAGACTCCTAAAATTAGTTCAGCTGATAGAATTAATTTCAGAATGCATTATTGGGCTGACGGATTGCGGATCAGGGCTCAATTTGGCCCAATTTGAATGAAGCCTTGCCATAATGGCACAAGACCCATGGCTAGTAACTGAATTTCGATGAATGAGAGACTAGCGTGCATTCGGTCCTAAACCCCATTTGCATTCTCATGTACTGGATTATTTTTGGGACTCAATAGATTGAAATTCATAGATTTGAGGATTAAGTTCTTGAGTACTATCAATAACAATTGATTGGTTAATTAATTAACTAGGGCTATTTCTTTTTTTCCTAGAGACAAATTAAGTATAAAATTATAGTTGGCTTGAGGATTGGCCTTTAAATAATAAACTGAGATGAGCCTCGCCAAACAAAAATGCAAATTTACGGGGCCCTCAATAAATGTTTATACTAAAAATGCTTAGACTTCGGGACGAGCCGTTTAGCTAATTTTATGGCTCTCCCCAAAGATAATACGCTAGTTGCTTTAGGCCCGGCATTTGATAATTTTACCTTCCTAAACTCGGGTGTGCATTTCATGTGACCCAAATCCAAATCCGAAAACGTTGGATAAAAATGTGTTTCGGATTGCGGGTGCATTTCATGTGACGTGATCCAAAGACATGTTTTAAACGGAGTTCAATTTTCCTTAAAATTAATTAAAAGTGGTAAATAGTTAAAAAGGCACATATGTTTAAAAGTATTTTAAAATTAGATAATTAAGCCAAAATATAACAGTGGAGCGACCGTGCTCGAACCATGAAACTCGGGAATGCTTAACACCTTCTCCCGGGTTAACAGAATTCCATATCCGGATTTCTGGTTCGCGGACTGTTAAACAGAGTCATTCTTTTTCTCGATTCTGGATTCAAACCGGTGACTTGGGACACCATAAATCTCCCAAGTGGTGAATCTAAATCTCTTAAAATAAATTCCATTTCGATTGTCATTTAATTGGAAAAACTCTCTTTATTATACCCTTTGCGGGGGTGTAGGTAAAAAGGAGGTGTGACTGCTCTGGCGACTCTGCTGGGGAATTTGAACTCAGAACTTTGTTCAGGGTCCAAGAATTTGAGCTTAGAATAATTGTTGTATTTGGCTTTATTTATTATCTAATTTTATTATATGATTGGGCTTAAATGTGTAAAATGTTGCTTTTTACCGCTTTGATATTATTTTAACTATATATATAAACTGTGTCGAAACCTTCTCTTATTACCTCCGGGAATGTGCTTACTAGTTGAGACTCCCTATTTTGTTAGTGTCATACCTTGAAATAAGAAAGAGGCTCAGAAATGTTACTAAGCCGGCTGGCCTTTTGGTTCCCGAAAAGTAGCTCCTTCCTCGACTCAAGTTGTCCGCTCGGGCACACGGTTTAGAACATATACCCAGATTTTGAACCTAGAATAACTTGACTTCATGCCGGATCCCTAGTAGGAACGCTTATTTGCATCATGTGCATTTGACTTAGGGGACCCAACATAGAGGTTGAGTCCGTCTAGGACAAGCAACCTGAAACAAAAAGACCATCCTGCTGCATCATATTTGTTTACGCATTTACTTGCTTTAAATTTGCATGCTGACCGATTTCTGAAAATCAAGAATATCGAAAAATTGGGAAAAGGAGAAAAAGAGAAAATAGCAGGGTAGAGAGATAATTACCCATTTTTTATAAAAACTCAGTGCCTAAATAGCATCGAAACTCTGCCGAAATTTTGAAGAAAAAAAAAATGTTTTTCTTAATTTGATTTATTTGAAAAAAAAAAGAGAGTCGTGTTTTCAAAGTTAGTCTATTTTCTTGGCAGAACTACGTAAGTTTGATTCTCACCGGATGTGGGATACGTAGGCAACTCATATCGGGTTCAACTATTTAAAACATTATTTGAAAAAAAATTATTAAAAAAAAAAGAAAAAGAAGAAAGAAATTTTTTTTATAGGGTAAATAAATGTCTATTTTTTCATAAGTAAGGTGATGACATTCTTGTCTAAAATAGCCGAATGTTCCCAAAAGGATGCCTGAAGGCCCTTTTTGCAAGAACAACCGCCTTTGGTCATTTCTCAAAGTTTTTGACCGGTTAGCAAACACAGCCTTTAAATATTCTTCGAAGTGCTGAAATACCGTATTGACAAAACCAGATATTTTTATGAAATTTTTTGAGAAACAGTGATGATTTAAAAAAAATTATTTGGCAGTCACAGTTTATTAGTCTATTTTTAGGCAGTATTGTCATTTTGATGTTAGAGTCCTTTTGGAGTCCGTTAATATTGTAATAAAATGCGTCATCATAAACACATTTTTGTTTTATGGAAAACTTGAAAAAAAAACCAATTTTTTTAATTAGTCATTTTGGCACATATGCCAGAACTACGCACGGTCTGATTCATGTGGGGTCATGATACGTATGCAATCTCCATAAGATTCGACCATAACTATATATGTATATAAAAACAAGTGAAAATGTTGATAATAATAAGGACTGACTGAGTCCATTCTTGATATTAATAAGGACTGACTGAGTCCATTCTAACATGTGTTGAATTGTGAAGAAAGCTGGGGTGGTCGGTTTGTGGCAAGCGGACAACACAAGATCCGAGAAAAAATTATAACTGACATCGAAGTTGTTGCATATGCTCAAGAGACTCAGGGTCAGAGGGTTCATCTAGAGTCCATCGTGGTTGAAGAAAATAGAATATCAAAACAAAAAATGACTGAAATGTGTCAAGCATGGGCCAATGGTCGAGGAGATCCTCTTCATGAGTCACAATTTGCAACACAACAAGAGCACCATTCATATTCATTTGATCTCCCGACAAACATTGAGAAGCCTTCGCAAGAGATGGTACAGGAAGAATTGACCCAAAGAGTGAAAAGCTTAGAATGTCAGGATTATCAATTGAAAGTCATTCAGGAAGGAATCTTGGTAGCTTATTTTGTTGTCATTTCTGTTGTCCAGGTTATTTCAGGATTGTAATCTAGATGTTTTCTGTAAATCAAACGCTTCTATCTTTTGATTTTGTCCAGTTCCTTTGGTCGTAGTGTCTCATTAGTGTTGTCTAGGTTTGTTTTGAAAGTTGTACCCCAGTTTATTGTGCTTGTTTTGTTGTACAAAAGCTTTCCCCGTCTGTCTAATGCAATTCTCTATCTCCCATTATTTCTAGTCATTTTTTTTGGTTTAAGTCTATTCTCTTTATAGTTCTTTTACTCTCGACTCTAGTGACATGACATGCACACATAGTCCTAGGCCTAATCTTAAAGGTTGATAATGAAGCAGTTGGGAAGATAATAGGGGAACTTAAGGGAAACAAGAACAAATTGAGATTATTTGAAGCCCGAACTATTTGAAATTAAAGACAAATTTGCCCAAATTTGCAAGGGTCGTTCGTAATAATGAGAGTTAGAGTGTTGCCCAATGGCGCTTTGCATTTAACAGATGAAGAAAACAAATGTGTGGATATAGCTATCAAGTCTAGCACAATCAGAAGATGTCACAAATGTTTGTTTAATCGCGTTGTTTGCGCTTGGTATGTTTTGAAGATTGGAATAACGAAGGCATTTTGTTCTGCCATCTAAACACCTCATCCTTCGTTATCCCTCTTGAGCCTTATTTATTTTCTTTCATACCCCTCTTTCGGAATCAGTAGCGAAGATTAGGAACACAAGCATGGAAGATAAAGAAAAAGAAAAAAAAAAAGAAAAAGAAAACAACAAAAATAACAAAACGACAAAAGAGAAAGGAGAAATGAGAAAAGGAAAAAGAAAAAGGAAAAGGAAAAGAAAAGGAAAATAATAAATAAAAAAGAAATACTATAACAACAAGAAAATTAGGGTGAACTACGTTTGACCTGAATCCTCAAAGAGTATACGTAGTCACTTCACAGCTCGGTCATAGTGGAATAAAAATTAAAAGATCCCCCAAGCAAAAAACTGGGGCAGAAATTATGGTTGTTGTAAGGAAATGTGGTTCCGAAGGTTGTAATTTTGAACCCAAGTTGATTTGTTTCGAGCCTTTAAATACCCTTTCTTTCTAGCCCTACCAAAAACCCCATATTACGGTCTAAAGAAAGACCTTTTGATCATTCTTCAAAAGACGCCAGCTCAAGCAGATGGAAGTCGAGAATAACACTCTGATCCCCAGCAGAAAATTAATGAAAATGAGAGAGTCTTATAGGTGAAAACCTTCACGGGCACTTTGAGGGGTCTGTAAGTTGGGAGAAATACCATAATGAGAAAGGCTTGATAGTGAGAACCCTTTGGGAACTACAAATAAGGATTGAGAATTCGATGGGAAAATCATCAAAACGGAAATTTTGAAAGATGATTAACGATAGAAAATCAAAACCCAGTTTCACGGTTTTAGTGTACCACAAGAGCTGAACATCAGAATTGCTTGACAGAATAGGCCACATTTGCATGTCATGGTCACTATAGTTGGTATCCACGTCTGTTAGGTTTCTACTTTATAGTTTTTCTGTTAGGAATCATCTCTTTCCTTTGTCTTTTACTCTGTTCCTTTTATTTTTGTTTGTTTCCTCTTCCTGAGTCTGTTTGGTCAGAACTGAGAAATGACTTCAAAATTTGCCATCAACTTTCCAAATGCACAAGACAAGATCTGTGCTAGTACATCAAAGTAGCATAAGTCAGGAAAGAACAACAAAAGGAGGGCCAGGGTGAATGAACCAAAGGTATATTCTACGATGATATTGACAGAAGGCTGGACTAGTGACAACCAAGATATTCCAAACAGAAGTCAAAGGTTATAGTCCAAAGGCCAAAGCCAATAGTTTAAATCGGAAAGTAGCAATGCATGCTGAAGTTGATAACACGCAATATGATTTGGGAATGCATGTAAGACACAAAGGACGTACAAATGCCGGTTCAGGAGCAACACAAGAGATATCGGAGATGGGTCTGAACTGAGAAAAGATATTTCAGTGATACGGATGACAGAGAAAGTGGTTGATCAACAGGCAAGACCTTCAACGCAGTCGGGCGAAGCTGAGCGTGGAAAGGAGGAAATCATCCCCAGCGAGAATGTCAGAACTGACCACCATTTTCAAAACTGACAAATTTTTCTTTGTATGCAACAGGAACAAAGCAGCGCAGGGAAATTGAAAAAAAAACAGAAAAGAAAAGAAAAGAATAGAAGAGCCGACAAAGGGAAGTTTCTCAAATCTTTAACTTTTATTTATCTTGCTATTGTGCATGAAATCTTAGTCTGATGAATCTTTCTCCTAAGATAACAAAAATGGACCTAGTCTGATGAATTATCTCCTAGAGTCAAAATCTTAGTCTGATAAATTTTTCTCCTAAGATAGAAAATCTTAGTCCGATAAATCTTTCTCCTAAGATAACAAGAAGTAGAAGGCAACAGTTGTAAGGAATCAGATAAGACAACAAATAGTAGGGAGTAACAATTGGAAAGTTAACAAAAATGGACCTAGTCTTATGAATTATCTCCTAGAGTCAAAATCTTCGTCTGACAAATTTTTCTCCTAAGATAATTGAAGTGGGAAGCAATAGTTGGAAAGTTACAGATAAGATAATAAGAAGTGGAAGACAACAAGTAGAAAGTTTCAGATAAGACAACAAGAAGTGGGAAGCAACAATTGGAAGGTTTCAAGTAAGACAACAAAATGGACCTAGTCTGATGAATTTTTATCTTAAGATAGGAAATCTTAGTCCGATGAATCTTTCTCCTTAGATCACACAAAATTGGACCTATTCTGATGAATTATCTCCTAGAGTCAAAATCTTAGTCTGATGAATTTTCCTCCTAAGATAGGAAATCTTAGTCTGATGAATCTTTCTCCTAAGATAACAAAAGAAGACTTAGTCTGATGAATTTTTCTCCTAAGATATCTAATCTTAGTCTGATGAATTTTTCTCCTAAGATAACAAAAGATGAAGCAACAATTGGGAAATTTACAAGGAGGTAGTTGGAAGGTCGGAAATTCTCGACCAGGTTTAAAACAGTCGGACAAAGCAGAGCATGGAGAGGAGCGAAGAAAAAACCATCCCCAACAGGAGTATCACAACCAATCACCACATTTTAAACTAACAAAATTTTCTTTGATTTGAAACAGGGTCAGGAAATGTTATTGATGACGGAAAGGTATGATACAAGGAAAATTATCAAACTGGGGCAGAAAATTTTCTTTCGTTTTGAAAATTTTCTTGAAGGCAAGGAAGACAATTAAAGATTAGACACAGAGGACGATAACGCAAGTTTTAAAGAAGGCTGTTTCGGAGGAAGAAAACACTAGTCTTAAGGGAAGTAGTTCCATAGGAAGGAAAATACCGGTTTTAAGGGAAGTAGTCTTTGAAGGAGGAAGATAACATAGTTTTGAAAAAAAAAGGGGAAAGAAGAAAAAAAGAGGGAAGTAGTTTTCAGAGGAAGGAAACACCAGTTTTAAGGGAAGTAGTTTGTGAAGGAGGAAGATAACACAAGTTTTGAGGGAAGTAGTTTTTGAAGAAGGAAGATAATTCAAGTTAGAAGGAAAATGGTTCAGGAGGCAAGAGGGAACAATGGAACTAGAATGCAGTTCAAGTTGTAGTTGAGGTCAGGAGCCCGCCAGGAGAATGGAATGGCGTTATCTTTTAAGTTGTAGTTGAGGTCAGGAGCCCGCCTGGAGAACGGAAAGGCGTCATATTTTAAAGTTGTAGTTGAGGTCAGGAGCTCGACTGGAGAATGGAAAGGCGTTATCATTTTAAGTTGTAGTTGAAGTCAGGAGCCAGCCTGGAGAATGGAATGGCGTTATCTTTTAAGTTGTAGTTGAGGTCAGGAGCCCGCCTGGAGAACCGAAAGGCATCATATTTTAAAGTTGTAGTTGAGGTCAGGAGCTCGACTGGAGAATGGAAAGGCGTTATCATTTTAAGTTGTAGTTGAAGTCAGGAGCCAGCCTGGAGAATGGAATGGCGTTATCTTTTAAGTTGTAGTTGAGGTCAGGAGCCCGCCTGGATAACGGAAAGGCGTTATCTTTTTAAGTTGTAGTTGAGCTCAAAACCCCGCCTGGATAATGAAATGGCATTATCTTTTAAGTTATAGTTGAGGTCAGGAGCCCGCATGGAGAACGGAAAGGCGTTATCTTTTAAGTAGTAGTTGGGGTCAGGAGTCTGCCTGTAGAGCGGAAAGGCGTTATATTTTTAAGTTGAAATTGAAGTCAGGAGCCCGCCTGAAGAGCGGAAAGGCGTTATTTTTTAAGTTAGTTGAGGTTAGAAGCCCGCCTGGAGAACGAAAAGGCGTTATCTTTTCAAGTAGTTATTGAAGTCAGGAGCCCGTCTGGAGAGCGGAGGAATACAACAAAATCAGAGGAATAAATTCAAGTTCAGAAATCAGAGGGAAGGCAACAATGGTCAAAAGAAGGCGATTCAAGTTCGAATCCAGCAAGCAGGCATCCACCTGAGAAAGAGAAGAATACAAGTCAATTCGGAAACAAAGGAACATCAAAGGAAACACAAATCAACAAGACAGCAAGGCCACAAAAGACACAAGAGCAAGTTTGAAGATCTAGATAAGATTTTGTAATTCATATACTATAGTTTAGTCTAGCTTTGATATTATTTGAACTATATATATAAACTATGTCGAAACCTTCTCTTCTTACCTCCGGGAATGTGCTTACTGGTTGAGACTCCCTATTCTGTTAGTGTCATACCTTGAAATAAGAAAGAGGCTCGGAAATGTTACTAAGCCGGCTGGCCTTTTGGTTCCCGAAAAGTAGCTCCTTCCTCGACTCGAGTTGTCCGCTCGGGCACACGGTTTAGAACATATACCCAGATTTTGAACCTAGAATAACTTGACTTCATGCCGAATCCCTAGTAGGAACGCTTATTTGTATCATGTGCCTTTGACTTGGGGGACCCAACACAGGGGTTCCGTCTAGGACAAGCAACCTGAAACAAAAAGACCATCCTGCTGCATCATATTTGTTTACGCATTTACTTGCTTTAAATTTGCATGCTGACCGATTTCTGAAAATCAAGAATATCGGAAAATTGGGAAAAAGAGAAAAAGAGAAAATAGCAAGGTAGAGAGATAATTACCCATTTTTTAGATAAACTCAGTGCCTAAATAGCATCGAAACTCTGCCGAAATTTAAGAAAAAAAATGTTTTTCTTAATTTGATTTATTTGAAAAAAAAAGAGAGTCATGTTTTCAAAGTTAGTCTATTTTCTTGGCAGCACTACGCAAGTTTGATTCTCATCGAATGTGGGATACGTAGGCAACTCATATCGGGTTCAACTATTTAAAACATTATTTGAAAAAAATTATTAAAAAAAAAGAAAAAGAAGAAAGAAATTTTTTTTATAGTGTAAATAAATGTCTATTTTTTCATAAGTAAAGTGATGACATTCTTGTCTAAAATAGCCGAATGTTCCCAAAAGGATGCCGAAAGGCCGTTTTTGCAAGAACAACCGTCTTTGGTCATTTCTCAAAGTTTTTGACCGGTTAGCAAACACAGCCTTTAAATCTTCTTCGAAGAGTTGAAATACCGTATTGACAAAACCAGATATTTTTATGAAATTTTTTTAGAAACAGTGATGATTTAAAAAAAAAAAAGTATTTGGCAGTCACAGTTTATTAGTCTATTTTTAGGTAGTATTGCCATTTTGATGTTAGAGTCTTTTTGGAGTCCTTTAATATTATAATAAAATGCGTCGTCATAAACACATTTTTGTTTTATGGAAAACTTGAAAAAAAATCCAATTTTTTTAATTAGTCATTTTGTCACTTATGCCAGAACTACGCACGGTCTGATTCATGTGGGGTCATGATACGTATGCAATCTCCATAAGATTCGACCACAACTATATATGTATATAAAAACAAGTGAAAAATATTGAAAATAATAAGGACTGATTGAGTCCATTCTAACATGTGTTGAATTGTGAAGAAAGCTGAGGTGGTCGGTTTGTGGCAAGCGGACAACACAAGATTCGAGGAAAAATTATAACTGACATCGAAGTTGTTGCATATGCTCAAGAGACTCAGGGTCAGAGGGTTCATCTAGAGTCCACCGTGGTTGAAGAAAAAAGAATATCGAAACAAAAAATGACTGAAATGTGTCAAGCATGGGCCAATAGTCGAGGAGAGCCTCGTCATGAGTCACAATTTGCTACACAACAAGAGCACCATTCATATTCATTTGATCTCCCGGCAAACATTGAGAAGCCTTCCCAAGAGATGGTACAAGAAGAAATGACCCAAAGAGTGAAAAGCTTAGAATGTCAGGCTTATCAATTGAAAGTCATTCAGGAAGGAATCTTGGTAGCTTATTTTGTTGTCATTTTTGTTGTCCAGGTTATTTCAGGATTGTAATCTAGATGTTTTCTGTAAATCAAACCCTTCTATCTTTTGATTTTGTCCAGTTCCTTTGGTCGTAGTGTCTCATTAGTGTTGTCTAGGTTTGCTTTGAAGGTTGTACCCCAGTTTATTGTGCTTGTTTTGTTGTACAAAAGCTTTCCCCATCTGTCTAATGCAATTCTTTATCTCCCATTATTTTTAGTCATTTTCTTTGGTTTAAGTCTATTCTCTTTATAGTTCTTTTACTCTCGACTCTAGTGACATGACATGCACACATAGTCCTAGGCCTAATCTTAAAGGTTGATAATGAAGCAGTTGGGAAGATATTAGGGGAACTTAAGGGAAACAAGAACAAATTGAGATTATTTGAAGCCCGAACCATTTGAAATTAAAGACAAATTTGCCCAAATTGGCAAGGGTCGTTCGTAATAATGAGAGTGAGAGTGTTGCCCAATGGCGCTTTGCATTTAATAGATGAAAAAACCAAATGTGTGGATATAGGTATCAAGTCTAGCACAATCAGAAGATGTCACAAATGTTTGTTTAATCGCGTTGCTTGCGCTTGGTATGTTTTGAAGATTGGAATGATGAAGGCATTTTGTTCTGCTATCTAAACACCTCATCCTTCGTTACCCCTCTTGAGCCTTATTTATTTTCTTTCATACCCCTCTTTTGGAATCAGTAGCGAAGATTAGGAACACAAGTATGGAAGAAAAAGAAAAAGAAAAAGAAAAAGAAAAAGAAAACAACAAAAATAACAAAACTACAAAAGAGAAAGGAGAAATGAGAAAAGGAAAAATAAAAAGGAAAAGGAAAAGAAAAGGAAAATAATAAATAAAAAAGAAATACTATAACAACAAGAAAATCAGGGTGAACTACGTTTGACCTGAATCCTCAAAGAGGATACGCAGGCGCTTCACAGCTCGGTCATAGTGGAATAAAAATTAAAAGATCCCCCAAGCAAAAAACTGGGGCAGAAATTATGGTTGTTGTAAGGAAATGTGGTTCCGAAGGTTGTAATTTTGAACCCAAGTTGATTTGTTTCGAGCCTTTAAATACCCTTTCTTTCTAGCCCTACCAAAAACCCTATATTACGGTCTAAAGAAAGACCTTCTGATCATTCTTCAAAAGTCGCCAAGTCGAGCAGATGGAAGTCGAGAATAACACTCTGATCCCCAGCAGAAAAGTAATGAAAATGAGAGTTTTATAGGTGAAAACCCTCACGGGCACTTTGAGGCATCTGTAAGTTGAGAGAAATACCATAATGAGAAAGGCTTGATAGTGAGAACCATTTGGGCACTACAAATAAGGATTGAGAATTCGATGGGAAAATCATCAGACGGAAATTGTGAAAGATGATTAACGATAGAAAATCAAAACCCAGTTTCACAGTTTTAGGGTACCACAAGAGCTGAACATCAGAATTGCTTGACAGAATAGGCCACATTTGCATGTCATGGTCATTATAGTTGGTATCCACGTCTGTTAGGTTTCTACTTTATAGTTTTTCAGTTAGGAATCATCTCTTTCCTTTGTCTTTTACTCTGTTCCTTTTATTTTTGTCCGTTTCCTTTTCCTGAGTCTGTTTGGTAAGAACAAGTGAGAAATGACTTCAAAATTTGCCATCAGCTTTCCAAATGCACAATACAAGATCTGTGCTAGTACATCAAAGTAGCATAAGTCAGGAAAGAACAACAAAAGGAGGGCCAGGGTGAATGAACCAAAGGTATATTCTACGATGAGATTGACAAAAGGCTGGACTAGTGACAACCAAGATATTCCAAATAGAAGTCAAAGGTTATAGTCTAAAAGCCAAGGCCAATAGTTTAATTCAAGAAGGAGCAATGCGTGCTGAAGTTGATAACACGCAATATGATTTGGGAATGCATGTAAGACACAAAGGACGTACAAATGCCGGTTCAGGAGCAACACAAGAAATATAGGAGATGGGTCTGAACGGAGAAAAGATATTTAAGTGATACAGATGACAGAGAAAGTGGTTGATCAACAGGCAAGACCTTCAAGGCAATCGGGCGAAGCTGAGCGTGGAAAGGAGGAAATCATCCCCAGCGAGAATGTCACAACTGACCACCATTTTCAAAACTGACAAATTTTTCTTTGTATGCAACAGGAACAAAGCAGCGCAGGGAAATTGAAAAAAAAAATTAAAAAAGAAAAGAAAAGAATAGAAGAGCCGACAAAGGGAAGTTTCTCAAATATTTAACTTTTATTTATCTTGCTATTGTGCATGAAATCTTAGTCTGATGAATCTTTCTACTAAGATAACAAAAATGAACCTAGTCTGATGAATTATCTCCTAGAGTCAAAATCTTAGTCTGATAAATTTTTCTCCTAAGATAGAAAATCTTAGTCCGATGAATCTTTCTCCTAAGATAACAGGAAGTAGAAGGCAACAGTTGTAAGGACTCAGATAAGACAACAAATATAGGGAATAACAATTGGAAAGTTAACAAAAATGGACCTAGTCTGATGAATTATCTCCTAGAGTCAAAATCTTAGTCTGACGAATTTTTCTCCTAAGATAATAGAAGTGGGAAGCAATAGTTGAAAGTTACAGATAAGATAATAAGAAGTGGAAGAAAACAAGTAGAAAGTTTCAGATAAGACAACAAGAAGTGGGAAGCAACAATTGCAAGGTTTCAAGTAAGACAACAAAATGGACCTAGTCTGATGAATTTTTCTCCTAAGATAGGAAATCTTAGTCCGATGAATCTTTCTCCTAAGATCACACAAAATTGGACCTATTCTGATGAATTATCTCCTAGAGTCAAAATCTTAGTCTGATGAATTTTCCTCCAAAGATAGGAAATCTTAGTCTGATGAATCTTTCTCCTAAGATTACAAAAGAAGACTTAGTCTGATGAATTTTTCTCCTAAGATATCTAATCTTAGTCTGATAAATTTTTCTACTAAGATAACAAAAGATGAAGCAACAATTGGGAAATTTACAAGGAAGTAGTTGGAAGGTCGGAAATTCTCGATCAGGTTTAAAACAGTCGGACAAAGCAGAGCATGGAGAGGAGCGAAGAAAAAACCATCCCCAACAGGAGTATCACAACCAATCACCACATTTTAAACTGACAAAATTTTCTTTGATTTGAAACAGGGTCAGGAAATGTTATTGATGACGGAAAGGTATGATACAAGGAAGATTATCAAACTGGGGCAGAAAATTTTCTTTCGTTTTGAAAATTTTCTTGAAGGCAAGGAAGACAATTCAAGATTTGAGAAAGAGGAAGATAACGCAAGTTTTAAAGAAGGCTGTTTCGGAGGAAGAAAACACCAGTCTTAAGGGAAGTAGTTCCAGAGGAAGGAAAATACTGGTTTTAAGGGAAGTAGTCTTTGAAGGAGGAAGATAACATAGTTTGGAAAAAAAAAGGGGGAAGAAGAAAAAAAGAGGGCAGTAGTTTTCAGAGGAAGGAAACACCAGTATTAAGGGAAGTAGTTTGTGAAGGAGGAAGATAACACAAGTTTTGAGGGAAGTAGTTTTCGAAGAAGGAAGATAATTCAAGTTAGAAGGAAAATGGTTCAGGAGGCAAGAGGGAACAATGGAACTAGAATGCAGTTCAAGTTGTAGTTGAGGTCAGGAGCCCGGCAGGAGAATGGAATGGCATAATCTTTTAAGTTGTAGTTGAGGTTAGGAGCCCGCCAGGAGAATGGAAAGGCGTCATATTTTTAAGTTGCAGTTGAGGTCAGGAGCCCGACTGGTGAATGGAAAGGCGTTTTCATTTTAAGTTGTAGTTGAGGTCAGGAGCCTACCTGGAGAATGGAATGGCATTATCTTTTAAGTTGTAGTTGAGGTCAGGAGCCCGCATGGAGAACGGAAAGGCGTTATCTTTTTAAGTTGTAGTTGAGCTTAGCACCCCGCCTGGAGAATGGAATGGCATTATATTTTAAGTTGTAGTTGAGGTCAGGAGCCCGCATGGAGAACGAAAAGGCGTTATCTTTTAAGTTGTAGTTGGGGTCAGGAGTCCGCCTGTTGAGCGGAAAGGCGTTATATTTTTAAGTTGAAATTGAAGTCAGGAGCCCGCCTTAAGAGCGGAAAGGCATTATTTTTTAAGTTAGTTGAGGTTAGGAGCCCGCCTGTAGAACGAAAAGGCGTTATCTTTTCAAGTAGTTATTGAAGCCAGGAGCCCGTCTGGAGAGCGGAGGAATACAACAAAATCAGAGGAATAAATTCAAGTTCAGAAATCAGAAGGAAGACAACAATGGTCAAAAGAAGGCGGTTCAAGTTCGAATCCAGCAAGCAGGCATCCACCTGAGAAAGAGAAGAATACAAGTCAAGTGGGAAACAAAGGAACATCAGAGGAAACACAAGTCAACAAGACAGCAAGGCCACAAAAGACACAAGAGCAAGTTTGAAGATCTAGATACGATTTTGTAATTCATAGACTATAGTTTAGTCTAGCTTTGATATTATTTGAACTATATATATAAACTGTGTCGAAACCTTCTCTTCTTACCTCCGGGAATGTGCTTACTGGTTGAGACTCCCTATTCTGTTAGTGTCATACCTTGAAATAAGAAAGAGGCTCGGAAATGTTACTAAGCCGGCTGGCCTTTTGGTTCTCGAAAAGTAGCTCCTTCCTCGATTCGAGTTGTCCGCTCGGGCACACGGTTTAGAACATATACCCAGATTTTGAACCTAGAATAACTTGACTTCATGCCGGATCCCTTGTAGGAACGCTTATTTGCATCATGTGCATTTGACTTAGGGGACCCAACGCAGGGGTTGAGTCCGTCTAGGACAAGCAACCTGAAACAAAAAGACCATCCTGCTGCATCATATTTGTTTACGCATTTACTTGCTTTAAATTTGCATGCTGACCGATTTCTGAAAATCAAGAATATCAAAAAATTGGGAAAAAGAGAAAAAGAGAAAATAGCAGGGTAGGGAGATAATTACCCATTTTTTTATAAAAATTCAGTGCCTAAATAGCATCGAAACTCTGCCGAAATTTTTAAGAAAAAAAATATTTTTCTTAATTTGATTTATTTGAAACAAAAAAGAGTCATGTTTTCAAAGTTAGTCTATTTTCCTGGCAGAACTACGTAAGTTTGATTCTCACCGGATGTGGGATACGTGGGCAACTCATATCGGGTTCAACTATTTAAAACATTATTTGAAAAATATTATTAAAAAAAAAAGAAAAAGAAGAAAGAAATTTTTTTATAGGGTAAATAAATGTCTATTTTTTCATAAGTAAGGTGATGACATTCTTGTCTAAAATAGCCGAATGTTCCCAAAAGGATGCCGGAAGGCCGTTTTTGCAAGAACAACCGTCTTTGGTCATTTCTCAAAGTTTTTGACCGGTTAGCAAACACAGTCTTTAAATCTTCTTCGAAGTGCTGAAATGCCGTATTTACAAAACCAGATATTTTTATGAAATTTTTTTAGAAACAGTGATGATTTAAAAAAAAAGTATTTGGCAGTCACAGTTTATTAGTCTATTTTTAGGCAGTATTGCCATTTTGATGTTAGAGTCTTTTTGGAGTCCGTTAATATTGTAATAAAATGCGTCGTCATAAACACATTTTTCTTTTATGGAAAATTTGAAAAAAAATCCAATTTTTTTAATTAGTCATTTTGGCACTTATGCCAGAACTACGCACGGTCTGATTCATGTTGGGTCATAATACGTATACAATCTCCATAAGATTCGATCACAACTATATACGTATATAAAAACAAGTGATAAATGTTGATAATAATAAGGACTGACTGAGTCCATTCTAACATGTGTTGAATTGTGAAGAAAGCTGAGGTGGTCGGTTTTTGTCAAGCGGACAACACAAGATCCGAGGAAAAATTATAACTGACATCGAAGTTGTTGCATATGCTCAAGAGACTCAGGGTTAGAGGGTTCAGCTAGAGTCCACCGTGGTAGAAGAAAATAGAATATCGAAACCAAAAATGACTGAAATATGTCAAGCATGGGCCAATGGTCGAGGAGAGCCTCGTCATGAGTCACAATTTGCTACACAACAAGAACACCATTCATATTCATTTGATCTCCCGGCAAATGTTGAGAAGCCTTCCCAAGAGATGGCACAGGAAGAATTGACCCAAAGAGTGAAAAGCTTAGAATGTCAGGCTTATCAATTGAAAGTCATTCAGGAAGGAATCTTGGTAGCTTATTTTGTTGTCATTTCTATTGTCCAGGTTATTTCAGGGTTGTAATCTAGATGTTTCCTGTAAATCAAACCCTTCTATCTTTTGATTTTGTCCAGTTCCTTTGGTCGTAGTGTCTCATTAGTGTTGTCTAGGTTTATTTTGAAGGTCATAACCCAGTTTATTGTGCTTGTTTTGTTGTACAAAAGCTTTCCCCGTCTGTCTAATGCAATTTTCTATCTCCCATTATTTCTAGTCATTTTCTTTGGTTTAAGTCTATTCTCTTTATAGTTCTTTTACTCTCGACTCTAGTGACATGACATGCACACATAGTCCTAGGCCTAATCTTAAAGGTTGATAATGAAGCAGTTGGGAAGATATTAGGGGAACTTAAGGGAAACAAGAACAAATTGAAATTATTTGAAGCCCGAATCATTTGAAATTAAAGACAAATTTGCCCAAATTGGCAAGGGTCGTTCGTAATAATGAGAGTGAGAGTGTTGCCCAATGGCGCTTTGCATTTAACAGATGAAGAAAAAAAATGTGTGGATATAGCTATCAAGTCTAGCACAATCAGAAGATGTCACAAATGTTTGTTTAATCGCGTTGTTTGCGCTTGGTAAGTTTTGAAGATTGGAATGACGAAGGCATTTTGTTCTGCTATCTAAACACCTCATCCTTCGTTACCCCTCTTGAGCCTTATTTATTTTCTTTCATACCCCTCTTTCGGAATCAGTAGCGAAGATTAGGAACAAAAGCATGGAAGATAAAGAAAAAGAAAAAGAAAAAGAAAAAGAAAACAACAAAAATAACAAAACGACAAAAGAGAAAGGAGAAATGAGAAAAGGAAAAAGAAAAAGGGAAAGGAAAAGAAAAGGAAAATAATAAATAAAAAAGAAATACTATAACGACAAGAAAATCAGGGTGAACTACGTTTGACCTGAATCCTCAAAGAGGATACGTAGGCGCTTCACAGCTCGGTCATAGTGGAATAAAAATTAAAAGATCCCCCAAGCAAAAAACTGGGGCAGAAATTATGGTTGTTGTAAGGAAATGTGGTTCCGAAGGTTGTAATTTTGAACCCAAGTTGATTTGTTTCAAGCCTTTAAATACCCTTTCTTTCTAGCCCTACCAAAAACCCCATATTACGGTCTAAAGAAAGACCTTCTGATCATTCTTCAAAAGACGCCAAGTCGGGCAGATGGAAGTCGAGAATAACACTCTGATCCCCAGCAGAAAAGTAATGAAAATGAGAGAGTCTTATAGGTGAAAACCCTCACGGGCACTTTGAGGGGTCTGTAAGTTGAGAGAAATACCAGAATGAGAAAGGCTTGATAGTGAGGACCCTTTGGGCACTACAGATAAGGATTGAGAATTCGATGGGAAAATCATCAGACGGAAATTGTGAAAGATGATTAACGATAGAAAATCAAAACCCAGTTCCACAGTTTTAGGGTACCACAAGAGCTGAACATCAGAATTGCTTGATAGAATAGGCCACATTTGCATGTCATGGTCATTATAGTTGGTATCCACGTCTGTTAGGTTTCTACTTTATAGTTTTTCTGTTAGGAATCATCTCTTTCCTTTGTCTTTTACTCTGTTCCTTTTATTTTTCTTCGTTTCCTCTCCTGAGTCTGTTTGGTCAGAACAAGTGAGAAATGACTTCAAAATTTGCCATCAGCTTTCCAAATGCACAAGACAAGATCTGTGTTAGTACATCAAAGTAGCATAAGTCAAGAAAGAACAACAAAAGGAGGGCCAGGGTGAATGAACAAAATGTATATTCTACGATGAGATTGACAAAAGGCTGGACTAGTGACAACCAAGATATTCCAAACAGAAGTCAAAGGTTATAGTCCAAAGGCCAAGGCCAATAGTTTAAATCAGGAAGGAGCAATGCGTGCTGAAGTTGATAACGCGCAATATGATTTGGGAATGCATGTAAGACACAAAGGACGCACAAATACCGGTTCAGGAGCAACACAAGAAATATAGGAGATGGGTCTGAACGGAGAAAAGATATTTCAGTGATACGAATGACAGAGAAAGTGGTTGATCAACAGGCAAGACCTTCAAGGCAGTCGGGCGAAGCAGAGCGTGGAAAGGAGGAAATCATCCCTAGCGAAAATGTCACAACTGACCACCATTTTCAAAACTAACAAATTTTTCTTTGTATGCAACAGGAACAAAGTAGCGCAGGGAAATTGAAAAAAAATAGAAAATAAAAGAAAAGAATAGAAGAGCCGACAAAGGGAAGTTTCTCAAATATTTAACTTTTATTTATCTTGATATTGTGCATGAAATCTTAGTCTGATGAATCTTTCTCCTAAGATAACAAAAATGGACCTAATCTGATGAATTATCTCCTAGAGTCAAAATCTTAGTCTGATAAATTTTTCTCCTAAGATAACAGGAAGTAGAAGGCAACAGTTGTAAGGACTCAGATAAGACAACAAATATAGGGAGTAACAATTGGAAAGTTAACAAAAATGGACCTAGTCTGATGAATTATCTCCTAGAGTCAAAATCTTAGTCTCATGAATTTTTCTCCTAAGATAATAGAAGTGGGAAGCAATAGTTGGAAAGTTACAGATAAGATAATAAGAAGTGGAAGACAACAAGTAGAAAGTTTCAGATAAGACAACAAGAAGTGGGAAGCAACAATTGGAAGGTTTCAAGTAAGACAACAAAATGGACCTAGTCTGATGAATTTTTCTCCTAAGATAGGAAATCTTAGTCCGATGAATCTTTCTCCTAAGATCACACAAAATTGGACCTATTCTGATGAATTATCTCCTAGAGTCAAAATCTTAGTCTGATGAATTTTCCTCCAAAGATAGAAAATTTTAGTATGATGAATCTTTCTCCTAAGATAACAAAAGAAGACTTAGTCTGATGAATGTTTCTCCTAAGATATCTAATCTTAGTCTGATAATTTTTCTCCTAAGATAACAAAAGATGAAGCAACAATTGGGAAATTTACAAGGAAGTAGTTGGAAGGTCGGAAATTCTCGACCAGGTTTAAAACAATCGGACAAAGCAGAGCATGGAGAGGAGCGAAGAAAAAACCATCCCAACAGGAGTATCACAACCAATCACCACATTTTAAACTGACAAAATTTTCTTTGAATTGAAATAGGGTCAGAAAATGTTATTGATGACGGAAAGGTATGATACAAGGAAGATTTTCAAACTTGGGCAGAAAATTTTCTTTCGTTTTGAAAATTTTCTTGAAGGCAAGGAAGACAATTCAAGATTTGAGAAAGAGGAAGATAACGCAAGTTTTAAAGAAGGCTGTTTCGGAGGAAGAAAACACCAGTTATAAGGGAAGTAGTTCCAGAGGAAGGAAAATACCGGTTTTAAGGGAAGTAGTCTTTGAAGGAGGAAGATAACATAGTTTTGAAAAAAAAGGGGGAAGAAGAAAAAAAGAGGGAAGTAGTTTTCAGAGGAAGGAAACACCAGTTTTAAGGGAAGTAGTTTGTGAAGGAGGAAGATAACACAAGTTTTGAGGGAAGTAGTTTTTGAAGAAGGAAGATAATTCAAGTTAGAAGGAAAATGGTTCAGGAGGCAAGAGGGAACAATGGAACTAGAATGCAGTTCAAGTTGTAGTTGAGGTCAGGAGCCCGCCAGGAGAATGGAATGGCGTTATCTTTTAAGTTGTAGTTGACGTCAGGAGCCCGCCTGGAGAACGGAAAGGCGTCATATTTTAAGTTGTAGTTGAGGTCAGGAGCCCGACTGGAGAACGGAAAGGCGTTATCTTTTTAAGTTGTAGTTGAGGTCAGGAGCCCGCCTGGAGAATAGAATGGCGTTTTCTTTTAAGTTGTAGTTGAGGTCAGGAGCCCGCCTGGAGAACGGAAAGGCGTTATCTTTTTAAGTTTTAGTTGAGCTCAGAATCCCGCCTGGAGAATGGAATGGCATTATCTTTTAAGTTGTAGTTGAGGTCAGGAGCCCGCATGGAGAACGGAAAGGCGTTATCTTTTAAGTTGTAGTTGGGGTCAGGAGTCCGCCTGTAGAGCGGAAAGGCGTTATATTTTTAAGTTGAAATTGAAGTCAGGAGCCCGCCTGAAGAGCGGAAAGACGTTATTTTTTAAGTTAGTTGAGGTTAGGAGCCCGCCTGGAGAACGAAAAGGCATTATATTTTCAAGTAGTTATTGAAGTCAGGAGCCCGTCTGGAGAGCGGAGGAATACAACAAAATCAGAGGAATAGATTGAAGTTCAGAAATTAGAAGGAAGGCAACAATGGTCAAAAGAAGGTGGTTCAAGTTCGAATCCATCAAGCAGGCATCCACCTGAGAAAGAGAATAATACAAGTCAAGTCGGAAACAAAGGAACATCAGAGGAAACACAAGTCAACAAGACAGCAAGGCCACAAAAGACACAAGAGGAAGTTTGAAGATCTAGATAAGATTTTGTAATTCATAGACTATAGTTTAGTCTAGCTTCTTATTTTCTTTTAGCATGGTGTAATAAGGAGGTCAGTAAGCAGTAGCAGTAGCAGCAACAGTAGTACCAGTAAAACCACAGCTTCATGGTAGTCCCAGCTACCAAAACTTCCCGAACTACATTGACGTGATTCCTTTTTAGCCAAGGATATGTAGGAAACCTCTAAAACAAAGGTTCGGTCAAAAAATTTCAAAAATGCTTCACACGGAGTATTCAAACGGGCAAAAATCGCTCGTATCCGCTCACTTTATCTTTGCACGAAAACTCTGCGTGTTTATAGGCAAAGAGGGGCTGCTGTGAGCACGTGATTTTTTCCCCATACGAATTACTCCCACAAAATCGAACAAAAATTGTCTGTTTTTATTGTGTGCATTTTTATGAATTTTCGTGGTATTTTATGTCATTATTTGCCTGTGTCCGTGCATATTTATGTGCTTAAATAAATGAAAAATATAAAAATTTATTTCATTTACATTTAGGATTAATTAAGTGAGTGGTTGCTTTACCAAAATGAAAAGAAATCAAAAAATAACATACTTTGCATTTTAGTGTTTAAGTGTCAAAATTGTGTGATTTTTCTTTTAAATTGGTATTTAATTATGTGTGATAATTATTATCAAGCGTTAATTAGTATTTGTGAGTTAATTGGGGTATTGTAATTTGCATTAGGATTTTTGGTTTAAATTTGGAAATTAATCTAGGAAGAAAAGTGAAAAGGAAATAAAACAAGAAAGAGAATAATTAAGAGGAAATTGAATTGGGCCAAAAAAAATTTGATTTGAAAAGGCCAAAACCAAACACACCCAACCCACCAAAAACCAGACCCAAATTACCCTCTTACCCGGTCCAAATCGTCCAGTCTCAGAGACAAGCGAAACGACATATTATGATGGTCAAACTACGTCGTTTTGTGACCAATAGATCTCAGCTGCTCAACCATCCACATCCAACGGTCCAAAACGCGCCCCACTACCCGTTAATCTCGCCCGACCCGTTCACATAGGAGACCAACCTGGTCTCTATTATGTCTGAATGACGCCATTTTGATAAGTTAATCAATCCTAGCCGTTGATCTTAATTGATCTAACTGTCTGGATTGAACCTTTCAACCCGTATATAACTGTGTAACACACCCTAGCCCCCCCAAGCTGAACCCCACCCTCCCTCGTCTCTAAAAGCTCAAAGACGAGCTCGTCTCTCATCGCCTAACTCTGCCGCCCTCTGCCCGCCGCAAATTGCCTATGGCGGCGGCCGGCGTCCAAACACCTCCATTTTTACACCACGGAACCCCCTTGACCTCCCCATCCTAAATCCCTCACCAGCTAACCTCGAATCCCTGTAGATCATTTTGAATATTAGATCAGAAATCGACCCCAAAACCCTAGCATCACCAAACCTTCCCAAACTAACACCAAATGACTACTAGACCTCCCTCATCCTTAAACCACCACTGATTTCCCTCGAATCATCCCAGAACCTTTCGAATAACGATTCAGAACTAAGAACCCTAGCGCCTCCACAAGATTCCCCTATGGCGGAGCTGCCTTGAACCAGTCCCAACAACCCTCCAAGGTACCATCCCAAGCCTGTGGTCACCTCAAGACTGATTAATCTCGAAACGGTGTCCTTCGTCTGTTCTTCACAAAGAACAGACAATTTACACCGTCTCGAGACTAAATCAGAGCTACCAGTTCACGTTCAAGCTTAATTAGATAAGTTATCTATTTTCTTATTGTTGTTTACTCATGTCTTTCACCTTCTACTCTTTTCTTCTTCTTTTCTGAAATATAGATATTTTGTAGTTAATTTATGTTTATTTTGTTGGAAGTTTAGTAATTCTCGTCAAGTTGTTTGATGACGATTGTTTTGTTCTCAGCTTCAGGGCTCCGTTAAGTATAATTTTAGTGTTCCTTCATTTTTGTTTAAGGTTAATTCAGAATTGTGAATATAGTTAGTTCATTCCCATGTACCTATATCAATCGTGATTTGAAATCTGACCTTAGTAGTTCAATATAATTTTTTTCTGAATCATTGGTCTTTATTGTGATGCTATTTCATCTAATCTAAGTGCAAACTTGAATTGTTTTTGGTAAGTTGAATTGGTTATAGCTGATGGGGTCTGGTACAGATTAAAGGGGAATAAAGGCAGTTTGGGATTAAAAACTTGAAAGGGTTTAGTGACCTGTCAGTGAGTAGTAGTGTTTCATTAAACTAATTTTTTAAATGGTGATAGGCTGGGTCGAGTCAGAAAAGATATGGGGAAATTGATTAAAATATGATTACCCATAACAATTGAATTAAAAATACAATAGGACATATAGTAGTAGGGAGTGCAGGGAATAACATGGGGAATACATTTCTTAATAAGATAAGTATTAAAAAAGGCTAGCAAAAAGGTCTGTTTTAGGGTATAAATAATTGGAGATTTACACAAAGTTTGGGGATCCTGGATCAGTGTTAGAAAAAATAGAGAGAAGGCCTTCAGTTTCCTTTGGAAAAACATCCCATATTTTTTAGAGTTGGAAAACACTTTCTGAAAATACTATGGGAGTTCAGTCAGTTTTGAGGGAGCTCTTGAGAGTCTTTTTTTTAAAAGGCATTCAGTCTGGAAATTAGTCTTGAAAGAGTGGTGAGAGCATAGGAAAGGTCTGAAAAAGGAAACAACGGTACTGTGCCATTGGTTTTCTAGATAAGATTTGGGGTTCTAGGCACTGATTTTACCCTTTTTGGTTACTGAATTTGTACTGAAGTTTGTTGATTCTACGTTTGGGTTATTTCGAGTGGGAATTGGTTGGCTGAGTTTGGTCTAGGTATATTTGTTGGCTGTTGAGTTCATGTGAGTCAATTTGGGCCAGTCAGTTGGTGTAGTATTTGTGTGGTGTGTTCCTTAGTGTTTGGCGAAGTTGTTTTGATTCAAAATTGCTCTAGTTCACTGGTTTTTATTGTTGTTTGTCATCTGCTGTTACTAAGTTTCTGTTGGAGTTTCTTGGGTTTATTGTGAAGTTGCTTTTGGTTCAAATTACTCCTGTTTGGTTGGTTGTTACTGTGTGATTGCTGGTGCTGTTTTGGAAAGTAATTCAGAAGTGTAGTTGTTGCTACCTACTGCTAAATCTCATTCCTCTCATTCAATTTTAAATCCAAGTACACATTCGAAATGCTGTTGTAACTCCAAGCTCAAAAAAATGGAATAAAATTGCATGTTCGTTTGATCCTGAGATCTGCACGCTGGGCCATTGCATGCTAGTAGTTGAATAGATACTAGGTGTGTTGTTTTGCATAGTTAATTGATAATTTGTTGTGTATAAACATTGGACTGTTTCTTTTATTCATGTGCTGTTAATTTGTTCCAGATCTTCCTATAAGCACATGCATACTGTTGTTAGTAGTGTTAGGTTAATTTAGTTTTAAGATATTGATTCTGTGTTGTTAGTGTTAACCTTGGAATTAGGAATTTCAAAGTATGAAGTATAGTTCGAATACAGAAGTTAGTATGATCTTGTGTATGATATGGATGTTAAAGGTCACTTGAAGATATGGAGCATGCCAATTGAATAGTAATCATCTTTATATGGTTCATGAACCTATTAGATTGAGTTTGGTTAGTTTCGAACAAATATTATCTTAATTATGAACTGGTTGATGATGTGTTCTAAAAAATAATACTTCAACACTATTATATTAGTCAATTCGTTAGTTTATTGCTATTAGATAGAAGCGTTGTATCATTTAGATTTAGTTTAGGTGGTTTCCCATGAACATGGATCCTTAAGACTCCTAAAATTAGTTCAGCTGATATAATTAATTTCAGAATACATTACTGGGCTGACGGATCGCGGATCAGGGCTCAATTTGGCCCAATTCGTATGAAGCCTTGCCATAATGGCACAAGACCCATGGCCAGTCACTGAATTTTGATGAATGGGAGACTAGCGTACATTCGGGACTAAAGCCCATTTGCATTCTCATGTACTGAAATATTGTTGGGACTCAGTAGATTGAAATTCATAGATTTGAGGATTAAGTTCTTGAGTGCTATCAATTACAATTGATCGGTTAATTAATTAACTAGGGCTATTTCTTTTATTCCTAGAGACAAATTAAGTAGAAAACTATAGTTGACTTTAGGATTGGCCTTTAAATAATAAACTGAGATGAGCCTCGCCAAACAAAAATGCAAATTTACGGGGCCCTCAATAAATGTTTATACTAAAAATGCTCAGACTTCGGGACGGACCGTTTAGCTAATTTCATGGCTCTCCCCAAAGATACTACGCTAGTTTCTTTAGGCCCGGCATTTAATAATTTTACCTTTCTAAACTCGGGTGTGCATTTCATGTGACCCAAATCCAAATCCTAAAACAATGGATAAAAATGTGTTTCGAATTGCGGGTGCATTTCATGTGACGCGATCCAAAGACATGTTTTAAACGACGTTCAATTTTCCTTAAAATTAATTAAAAGTGGTAAATAGTTAAAAGGGCACATAGGTTTAAAATTATTTTAAAATCAGATAATTAAGCCAAAATATAACAGTTGAGAGACCGTGCTAGAACCACGAAACTCGGGAATGCCTAACACCTTCTGCCGGGTTCACAGAATTCCTTATCCGGATTTCTAGTTCGTGGACTGTTAGATAGAGTCATTCTTTTCCTCGATTCAGGATTCAAACCAGTGACTTTGGACACCATAAATCTCCCAAGTTGCGACTCTGAATCTCTTAAAATAAATCCAGTTTCGATTGTCCTTTAATTGGAAAAACTCCCTTTATTATACCCTTTGCGGGGTGTAGGTAAAAAGGAGGTGTGACACAAGGTCCTCCTCCTTTCCGAGATGTATGTCAGTGTAATCTTCAATCTCTTCAATGATTTTGATAGATCTTCTTGATTGTGGACAAGTTTTAGCGAAATGTCCAATCTTACGACAAATAAAACATCAACTTTTCTTGTGAAAATTTCCTGGCCTTCTTCGTCTGAAATTTTTTGTGCATATTTTGGACCTTGATTTCCTGTCTGGAATTCTTGGCCATTTGAACCTCCTGAATTCTCTCCTTCGCCTAGATGAGCCGCATGAACATCCTGATTCGGTGATTAGATCAGATTTGCGGCATGATTTGTCAAGCGCTGGATTGTGTTGGATAATTTGTTTTAGGGCAGAGCGCTTTCGTACAAATATTACCAATTCTACGAAAATAGCTTTCCTGATGTAACCAATTTGTGGGATGGTTATGGGCTGAAACTTTTCTTCAATGATGCTCATGGTTCGACTTGCTAGCAACTTTGGAAGGGAAGATACAAAAGCTTGCTTTAGATTGATATCACCTCCAATCTCGAAGTATATCTATGCCATTTTTTTAAAATTTCTTTCAATTTCATTTCTGTCGAATGACACACACTTCATCTCGAAGATTTGTCTTCGCATTTTCTCCAGTCTTTGGCCATTATCTCCGTAGAAAACTTCACGTAGGATTCTGATATTTAAGACAAAATCTTGGGAAGTAAGAAAAATATTTTTGTCTTGAATTCCAAGCGCATTCCACCAGTCTCTGAGGATTCCTGAGAACCATGAAGTGAGTTCTGAAAGGATGATTTACTTTTCTCGTTCCACCAAATTTCTGGTCACCATCCAAGTATATAAGTCTTGGATCCGTTGAGGCCATTTTGAAACCTTGACATCATCTAATGTAAAAGTATGGAAACCAGTTCCAACTAGCTTTGACGCCCTGGGCTCATATCTTGTTTTTGGGATTGGTTCATCTGTCATGCCTTCTTGTTCGTCATCTACTTCAGATATTTCTGGATATCTTGGCTGGATTACAAATATTGGGGGATCGGAAGAGTTCATTGTGGATTCATTGCTTGATTGAGAACTTTCTTCCATTGTTTCATCTTCTAATGAGTTTAGCGATTCTGACCATGGGGTATCTTCTTCTGATATGTATCTTGGCGGAAAGACATAGAGGTCTGTATCCTTTTAGTAAAAAATCATCATATTTTCGGGGTTCGATCCATTTGATCTTTCTCCTTTCTCTTTCCTTTTCTTTGTTTGTTTCTTTGCTGCAAGGGCATCTTTCCTTTCCCAAACCATTTTTGCGATATCAAAATCATTTTCTTCTTTTGCTGGTCGGGTGAAAGGGATTGGATTTTGTGAGGTAGATGAAATGTTAGTAAAGGTGTAATCCAATTTAGGTGGTGAATATGGTTGTGGAGACATAGGGAAGAAGGTAGGTTTTGAATAGAAAACGGGGGTTCTTTATGGCTCAAAGTGATCATTTCTCATAAGTTGAATTTGTTCTTTGATAGAAATCATCTCCTGTTGTTGTTGGAAAAATTGGAAAAGTGAAGTTCCTGGCGGACAAATCTCATATTGCAAATTTTCCAACCTTAGTTCCAAGGCTTTGATTAGTCCTGCATGCTGAGACGATGTCTGCTCCACCTTTTTCTCAATTGTTTTCACTTTGCTCATTAACTTGTTTTGTGCATGGGTCACGTTTTTTATGGAATTGCCCATATTATTGAGCACTTTGTTCTGGCAGATGGAATTTTTTGATTGCCAATTCATTGTTTCTTCAATGTCACTTGTTGGGGTTTTTTTCTCCAGACGGTAGTACTATGTTTTTCTTGGGGATTTTTGGAGCATGGCTGATACCCTCGTTTTCAAAAGGTTGAAGTGGAGGAAAATCTTGAGAGTGGCTGAATCTTGAAGGGCTCAGCATGAATATTTATGGATATGAAGACTTTTGAGTTGATGGAGTTTTAGGTTCAGGAGGCTTTTTGGATTCTGGGGTATGAGGTGATGTTGGTTTGGATTTGGGCATGGTTTAACTATCCTCCCAGCTGGGAGTGAATTTTTCTGGTAGTTTTGGCCATTCTTGGGGTTTATAACTGACAAGAAATTCATATTTACCTGGACGGCTTATTGAGCCAATTGAAGGATCTTTATTTTTCCCTTTTTTCTTGGATTTTGGTTTTCGCTGGTGATGTTCATCATATTCTCCAATTGGATCTTCTAAACAGTCTTGGCAGGTGCAGCCGAGATCCCATGGGCAGTGTCCAATGAAAGGGCATTTGAACCACCACATTCTTTTCCCTTCTTTGTCAAAATATTGGCACCAGTCATGTTATTCCATGATGCTTTGTATATTCCAGAAGAATTCTCCATCAAGTTTTGGGTATGTATCAGTTGTATCTTTGGGTTGAATCATTTGGCAAGAAAAGATGGTTTTATTGGGGTTTTTGAGATGGGAATGGTCAAAGCTTATGCAAACGGTTTTGTCATTTCTTTTGGTAAAAGTTGGTTCACCTGATTGCAGCGATTGCTCTTATTCTCTTAGCTTCTCATAATTTGTGATCCAGGAATCAGGAAGGATTTTGACAAGTTCATCTCTGGAAATCTGTCTGGGTATTTGGGTGCACATGGTGTTTCCTTTGGTAGTATCAATATTTAAGAGTAAGGTATTTTCTGCTCCGGGTAGATAAAGATCCATGGCATGATTTTAGACTCGCCATGCCATTTGGTGGTGAAGGGTAGCTTGTATGGAGTCTTTGGCTTGTGGGGCTCCCTGGATTTGGACTTCGATTTTTAGGGCTTTGGTTAGATACGGGTCATAAAGGTACATGTTGAAATTTGGAAAGATGGTTATGTAGACAGTTCCGGCATTAATGTAACTTGCCATGTAACTTGCCATGTAATGAACTAGAAATCATATATTTGTGATCCTTAGGTGATAGAGAATAACTTCCTTCGAAAAATCTTGGAATCCGGGCACGTGGCCCGGGGTCGGAATTTAGGAAACTTGTATTAATGGTTAGGAAATTACTTAAACAATTAGAATTTACCCTTGTAAGCCCTTATTGACTAGTTCTTGCTTATTTTAATTAGTTGGTGCTCATTTGGCTATGAATTGAGGGTTTGGGCTTATTCTTGATATTGAAAGTGTGCTTCGGAGTGAGGTGAGTCTCCTTTCTAACCTCGTAAGAGGGAATTGTCCCCATAGGATTAATGATTTAGTAATTGTTGCTAAATGCGGGGACTACGCACGCTCTAGGTGATGAGAGCCCGTGCATAGCTACTACTGTGTTAAATGTCTGGGTAATTTAGGACCCACAACATGCCTATTAAATGTATCTCTTATGTTAACATGTTGTTATGAGCACTTAGTGTATTCTAGAGACTTAAAAGGGGGAAATGAGCATACTTGTGTAGTTATTTAAGTTTGGCTTGGTATTTTTGACCATTTATGTGCCATGTGTGTGAACTTGATGTTTTATCCTTATTTGTGGATCGGGCTGATCGCCTCGGTATGAATAGATGCATCTATAGGCGCGCCGTCGACCCTCGACAAGTGCACAGTTTATTCATGTTGGCTTCGAGTCATCGCCTCAGTATTATGTGCGAATGTTAATTGTGGGAAAGCTTATACTTGCTTTATTTTGCCATTATCTCATATGATAAATTAAAAACTTGATGCAGCAAAGTTCTTGACTTATACCACTTGCCATAAACTGTTGATGCTTGTAAATTCCATGATTTGA
>MU784382.1:115321-164812 GCA_026770625.1 Nicotiana glauca
GCTTTTGCGGTCCCAATTGTGCGGAAAATCAACCGCATTTGCGGTTTAACTAAAGTCCACAGGGACCGCTTGTGCGATCCAGGACCGCTTATGCGGTCACCGCTTTTGCGGGCTCCCTTCCGCTTCTGCTGTCCAAACCCATCTCTTCACTGACCGCTTATGCGACCACAATGCCGCATTGGCGGAACCGCTTATGCGGCTCCATTTCCGCAGATGCGGAAACAACAGAAGCAGAAAAATAGATTATTCCCAGAATGAGAAATGTAATCCGACACCTATCCGAAACTCACCCGAGCTCTCGGGGCTCCAAACCAAACATGCACACAACCTCAAAAACATTCTACGGACTTGATCGCGCGATCAAACCGCCAAAATAACATCATAATCAAAGAATCAAACCCCAAAACTCAAAATTTTCATTTCAAAGTTCATAAATTCCAACTTTGGCTATTTAGGTCCGAAACACGTCAAACGATGTCCGATTTCGACCAAATTTCACAGAAAGTGCTTAACGCATATTTAAGACATGTACCGGGTGTCGGAACCAAAATACGAGCCAGATACCTATATTTTCTAACTTATTTTCATTTCTATTTTTCCTTACTAATTTTAGAAAATAATTTAACAGAAAAATTCTTTTACCGGGGTTCTGGACCTCGGATTATGACTCCGGGCACATGCCCGAGTCCCATATTTTTCTACGGACCTTCTGGAACCGTCAAAGAAAGGATCCGAGTCCATTTACCAAAAATGTTGACCAAATTCAATTATATCAATATTAATATCAAAATTCTTCAAATTTTTCACATAATTCACATATTTAAAATTTTCCGGCTTCGTGCCTGGACTGCGCATGCAAATCGAGGTTACCACTATCGAGGTTTCCACGGCCTTAAAAGCGCGGAGAAAGGGAGAAATACAGTGATGACCCTTTGGGTCGTCACAACAACGGGATTTATAAGTGAGGAAGCAGCTCCGGTGTCGATAAAAGCAATAACTCAAGTTGATTTGTCCCACTTGGATGAATAGACTTTGAGTTCTACTTGAGGAACGACTGTGAGAGAATTGATCTCCTCTCGAGCTTCGATCATTGGTTCTCAAATTTGGTAATGATCTTCGCCTTGATCTTCATAGATATCAAGAGAGAATAAAGTTTCTTCATTAGGTTCATCATCCACAAAGAATATGGATTCAAGATCCTCATCCTTTATGACATGTATGCCAGTGTAATCTTCAATCTCTTCAATAAGTTTGGCAGATCTTCTTAATTATGGAAAAATTTTAGCAAAATGTCCAATCTTATGACAAATAAAACATCTGCTTTTCTTGTGAAAATTTCCTGGCCTTCACCGTCTGAAATATTTTGTGCGTCTCTTGGACCTTCATTTCTCTTTGGAATTGTTGGCCATTTGAACCTCCTAAATTCTCTCCTTCGCCTAGATGTGTGGCAGGAACATCCTGATCCGGTGATTATATCAGATTTGCGGCATGCTTTGTCAAGCGCTGGATTGTGTTGGATAATTTGTTTTAGGGCAGAGCGCTTCGTACAACTATCATCCAATGCTACGAAAATAGCTTGCCTGATGTAACCAATTTGTGGGATGGTTATGGACTGAAACGTTTCTTAAATAAAGGTCATGGTTCAACTTGCCAGCAACTTTGGAAAGGAAGATACAAAAGCTTGATTTAGATTGATGTCACCTCGAAACTCGAAGTATATCTTTGCCATTTTTTTAAGATGTCTATCAATGACATTTCTATCGAATGACACACACTTCATCTTGAAGTGAAAGGGCACTTGTATCACCATATTTTTTTCCTGTTTTTCAAAATATTGGCACCAGTCATGTTATTCCATGATACTTTGTATATTCCAGAAGAATTCTCCATCAAGTTTTGGGTATGCATCAATTGTATCTTTGGGTTGAATCATTTGGCAAGAAAATTTGGGTTTATAGGGGTTTTTGATATGGGAATGGTCAAAGCTTATGCAAACGGTTTTGTCACTTCTTTTGGTAAAAGTTGGTTCACCTGATTGCAGCGATTGCTCTTATTCTCTTAGCTTCTCAGAATTTGTGATCCAGGAATCAGGAAGGATTTTGACAAGTTCTTCTCTAGAAATTTGTCTGGGTATTTGGGTGCACATGGTGTTTCTTTGGTAGAATCAATATTTAAGAGTAAGGCATTTTCTCCTACGGGTAGGCAAAGATCCATGGCATGATTTTGGACTTGTCAGGCCATTTGGTGGTGAAGGGTAGCTTGGATGGAGTCTTTGGCTTGTAGGGCTCCCTGGATTTGGACTTGGATTTTTAGGGCTTCGGTTAGATACAGGTCATAAAGGGATATGTTGAAATTTGGAAAGATGGTTATGAAGACAGTTCCGGCATTTAGGGTAACTTCGGCAGTACCCAAGTTTGCATGTTGGTACTCCAAATATCAAGTATCTAGAAGAGAAAGTCGAGCTACAATAGGTGGACCTTTTCTTTCGTGATATGTTAAAGCGATTCGAAGAGCACCAAAATGGATATGGGTAAAACCATGATCTCTCCATTGTCAGGGAAAGTCATCTGGTATTTGAAGGTTGATAAATTGTTCTTCTCGAGTGGCAAGAATAGGATGCTGGTCAAGTTTTGAGGCAGCAACATATTCTTTAACTCCTTTTCGTCTGTGTTGGACTATGGAACGAATTTGGGTCCAGGGTGCAGAGGATTTTTTGGCAAAGGCTGAGTAAGGGTTTTTGAGAGGTAGTTCAATGGAAGATACTTTTTGTTCTTCGGGTAGGATATCTACTTCACAGAGGTAATCATATTTTTTGGACAAGGTTTTATAAAGAGTAGGGGACATATTCATTTTTGCAAGGGAAGAGGAAGATGATGATGGAAATGACTCAGACATATTTAGTAAATTGTTCCTCCCTTCGAAGGGATGGGCGTGTTCAAATACCACAGTATAAGGAACAGAGCAAGAGACTCCAAGAAAGCAAACTAAACCATAGATACGAAAGTTTTCCTACAAAAGGGGTTGGCTTCAACAACCCATAAGGGACGGGTTGGCAAGCTACACAAATAGTTAATTTGTTTATAGTCGCAAAAGTTTTCCTACAAAAGGGGCTGGCTTCAAAAACCCATAAAGGACGGCTTGCCAAGCTACACAACTCAGAAAACTTTTGTAATATAACCAACATTAGTTGTTTATAACTCAGAAAACTTTTGTACTACAATAAGCTAACTTTCTTAGAGTATTCTTACTCTATTTTTCATACATGGACCGGCCTTTCCATCCATTCGAAAGAAAGAACAAGAGAGAAATTTAGAAAGCACTCATATGTAGTATTTCACAAAAGATTTACAAAGGTTAGAAGATGATTGCTAGATCATCCTACAACTACTACAAGGCCTCCTTTTTATAGGGCTAGGAGGTTATTACAAGACAAACTTTCATGATAAAATAAACCTATCTTACATGGAAAACTTATCTTACAAGTGGGTCCTTCTGATCATGTGAAAGGCTTTAGGCAAAACAACTAAAAAATACCTGAAAACATGTGAATGGGGTGAAATATATATGGTGTAGTATGTGATAGTATGTGGGAGCGTGTGACGCCATGTGAAAGTATGGTGTTGCATGTGACGAAGCATGTAGAGGCATGTGGAAGCATGTGAAAACAAGTTGAAGTGGGGCCCAAATAATGTGGAAAGATGTGGAAATTTGTCTTGGCATGGGTAGGATACTTTTGAGGGGTTTTTAGTGGCTAATCTAGGATTATGGCAGGATTAGCATGGATTTAGGTAATTATCCTTCATTGATTCTAGGGTTGTCTTCTAGACATCTTTTTAAAGACCTTGTGCAGTAACCCTTGGAATTTGATAGTCCTTCTTCGCTATGCTCTTTCTCTTTTGGATTGAAAGATGTAATTCGCAACCTTAATCTGGAAATATCTTGAGTCATTTTTTATCGGATGACTTTGTATGGGGTTTGATATTCTTTTGCTGTTGCCCGGACTCTTTCCCAGTGAGTATGATTGCTTGTATAATTCCAGCTTTCCCAATCTTTTGGCGATATCTATTTCGGAATGAACCTATGTTGCCGAAAAAAAATTCTTTGTGCCTCGCTATATTCTTCTTCCATTGATAAAATGGACACGGGAAATTTCCACCTAAATGATGCCTCTGCTTGTGTCTGGACTTTTTCATTAATAATCTTTACTGGCCTATGAAACATGAATAACTTTGCTGTGTAGAAACATTTCATCCAGTATCTTCTAGGTTTGAACCATAGCAAAAATATTTTAAGAGCTGGTGCAATGTTATCAAAATCCTTGAAGACGTTACATTTGAATTCCATGGAAATATAATATTGATGGCATAGGTACTAGAAAACCCATAATAGTTCTTGTGGAAAATCGTTGGCTTGAGCTATGAATATATGGAAGAATGGATATTCTGGATTGACCCCATATGGCTTGAGCATGGATCCTCCATGTTATCAGAACACTTGGAGCTCATAATGAGTTCTTCTTTCCATAATAATTGATGGATCAAAGGGATCCATGAGGTTGAACAATTCCGGCGGATGATCTGTTGGTTTTAATGAACTTGCTCCTGGTAAACTTGAGAACATGAAGATATGACTGAATAACTTTTCCTTTGACTTAAGTTTTGCTGGGGAAAATCTCTTTGAGAATTCTTCTGGTCAAGACAAAAAATCTGCAAGAATATTATCCTTTCCTTTCAGGTGCCTGACTTGAAACTTATATGGAGAGAACCATTGAGCCCACCCGAGAATCTGAGGATTGGGAATAGTTTTTGCATTTAGCTGAATCATCTTCGGGAAGGCCTTCATATCCATTTCTATAATAAATTCTGTATGAATAAGGAAGAAATTGAATATCTTGATTCCATTCTTTATTGCAAGAATTTCCTTGAACGTGGAGTGATAATGTTGATCGGCATCTTTGAATTTTCCACTGGCGTATCCGCATATTTTCCTCTGGCCTTTTCTTCAAACAGAACAGCACTCCAATATTCATTGTTGGCATCAGTTTGCAATATCTTCTTACCGTCCGAAGGGATATAGACGGACTTTAAATTTTTAGAAATCTCCTTTATTTCCTTGACTGCTTCATCTTATTTCTTTCCCCATGGTGGTGTATTTTTCTTGAGCATCTCTGTAAGTGGAGAAATGTATGTAGGGATATTTAGGATAAAATTTCTCACATAATTTATTATGCCCAAAAATTGTTGGATCTGCTTTGTTGTGAAGTTGCTATTCGGAAATTTGAGTAATTCCTGACATATATGTGGACCTGGATGGACAAAATGCATTCCAACAAAATCAATCTCCTTTTGAGCAAGAACCATTTTTTTGCTAAGATCATGATCCCGTACTGTGTCACCAATGCCTCAAATTGACAAAGTAGGTTGATATGTTCTTCTAATGTATCACTAAATAACAGGATGTCGTCAATGTAAACTAAAGAGGTATGGAAGATGGGTTGGAATATTTTTATCATGGCTTTTTGGAACAAGGAAGGTGCAGTTTTCAACCCGAAGGGCATGACTTTCCATTGGAAGTGATGATCGGGGATGCAAAATCCCGTTTTGGGTCTTTCTTCAGGTTGGATTCACAATTGCCAAAATCCTAACTTTAAATCAAACTTAGAAAAATATTTGGCCTTGGCTAAGTGGGAGAAAAGGGTGAGTTTATTTGGAATATGGAATTTATCATCTTGGAGGAAATGGTTAAGTGGCTGGTAGTTGATGACTAACCTGAGTTTTCCTCTTGTTTGCTCAGCCCTTTTGTTGACATAAAATGCTTGCATGCCCATTGTGAATCTGATGGCTCTATCAGATCAAATTCCAAAAGTTCTTCACATACTTTCTTCGCGGGCTGAAGATGATCTGGATTCATCCCTGAATGACTGCTTTTGTCGGATTGATATTTTCATTTTTCTTGAAAGGGAGCTTGATAAAAAATTCTTCATTTTTCCATAACGGACGTTTCCCTTTCTTCATGAAATCTTTGTGGGATTTGGCACATGATTGTTCAATAAGATTTTGCTCAATATCTTTGATTTGTTCATCATTGGTGATTTGGAATAACCTTGGAATTTCATAATAAGGCCTGAACTGCTTTTTAAAAGCTAATCCATTAACCTTGATCTGGAGCTGATCTCTAAGCTGTCTCTAAATGTCGAATCCAATAATAAGATCTTTTCCTGGTGTATCAGATCCTAGCAGCTTCGTTCTGTACTTCAATCCTGGAAAGAACTCAATGGTGATCGGGAGCTTTGTAATAATAGTTGTGGTCAAGATTGCATTTGATGCAGTGTTGAAATCCTTAAAATGTGGTTCCTATTTATCTTCATGGAGAACAGCAGGATTTATAAGTGAGGAAGCAGCTCCGGTGTCGATGAAAGCAATAACTCGAGTTGGTTTGTCCCACTTGGATGAATAGACTTTGAGTTCTACTTAAGGAACGACTGTGAGAGCATTGATCTGCTCTCGAGCTTCTATCATTGGTTCTGAAATTTGGTAATGATCTTCGCCTTGATCTTCATAGATATCAAGAGAGAATAAAGTTTCTTCATTAGGTTCATCATCCACAGAGAATATGGATTCAAGGTCCTCCTCCTTTCCGAGATGTATGCCAGTGTAATCTTCAATCTCTTCAATGAGTTTTATAGATTTTCTTAATTGTGGACAATTTTTAGCAAAATGTCCAATCTTATGACAAATAAAACATCTGCTTTTCTTTTGAAAAAATCCTAGCCTTCTCCGTCGGAAATATTTTGTGCCTCTTGGACCTTGATTTCTCGTCTGGAATTCTTGGCAAATAGAACCTACTAAATTCTCTCCTTCGCCTAGATGTGCGACAGGAACATCCTGATCCGGTGATTAGATCAGATTTGCGGTATGCTTTGTCAAGCGTTGGATTGTGTTGGATAATTTGTTTTAGGGCAGAGCACTTCGTATAAATATCATCCAATGCTACGAAAATAGCTTGCCAGATGTAACCAATTTGTGGGATGGTTATGGATTGAAACGTTTCTTCAATGATGGTCATGGTTCGACTTGCCAGCAACTTTGGAAGGGAAGATACAAAAGTTTGCTTTAGATTGCTGTCACCTCCAATCTTGAAGTATATCTTTGCCATTTTTTGAAAATGTCTATCAATGTCGTTTCTGTCGAATGACACACACTTCATCTCAAAGAGTTGTCTTCGCATTTTCTCCTGTCTTTGGCCAGTATCTCTGCAGAAAACTTCATGTAGCAGATGTTGAAGGCAAAATCTTGGGAAGTAAGAAAAGTAATTTTGTCTTGAATTCCAAGTGCATTCCACCAGTCTGTGAGGATTCCTGAGAATCGTGAAGTGAGTTCTGAAAGGATAATACACTTTTCTCGTTCCACCAAATTTCTGGTCACCATCCAAGTATAGAATTCTTAGATCTGTTGAGGCCATTTTGAAACCTTGACATCATTTAATGTAAAAGTGTGGAACTCAGTTCTAACTGGCTTTGACGCCATGGGCACATATCTTTTTTCTGGGATTGGTTCATCAGTCGTGCCTTCTTGTTCGTCATCTACTTCGGATATTTCTAGATCTCTTGATTGGTTTAGCAATATTGGGGGATCGGAAGAGTTCGTTGTGGATTCATTGCTTGATTGAGAGCTATCTTCCATTGTTTCATCTTCTGATGAGTTTAGCGATTCTGACCATGGGGTATCTTCTTTTGATATGTATCTTGGCTGAGAGACACAGAGGTCTAGAGCCTTCTGGTCAGAAATCATCAGATTTTCGGGGTTCGATCCTTTTGAACTTTCTCCTTGCTCTCGCCTTATCTTTGTTTGTTTCTTTGCTGCAAAGGAATCTTTCCTTTCCCAAACCATTTTTGCGATATCAAAATCCTTTTCTTCGTTTGTTGGTCAGGTGAAAGGGATTGGTTTTTGTGAGGTGGATGGAAAGGTAGAAAAGGTGTAATCCAATTTAGGCGGTGAATATGCTTGTGGAGACATAGGGAAGAAGGTAGGTTTTGAAGAGAAAACTGAGGTTCTTTTTGACTCAAAGTGATCATTTCTCAGAAGTTGAATTTGTTCTTTGATTGAAATCATCTCCTATTATTGTTGTTGGAAAAATTGGAAAAGTGAAGTTCCTGGAGGACAAATACCCTATTGCAAATTTTCCAACCTTAGTTCCAAGGATTTGATTAGTCCTGCATGCTGAGACGATGTCTGCTCCACCTTTTTCTCAATTATTTCCACTTTGCTCATTAACTTGTTTTGTTCATGGGCCACGTTTTTATGGTATTGCCAATATTATTGAGCACTTTGTTCTGGCAGATGGAATTTTCTGATTGCCAGTTCATTGTTGCTTCAATGTCACTTGTTGGGGTTTTTTCTCCAGACGGTAGTAGTATGTTTTTCTTGGGGATTTTTGGAGCATGGCTGATACCCTTTTTTTCAAAAGGTTGAAGTGGTGGAAAATCTTGAGATTGGCTGGAACTTGAAGGGCTCAGCATGAATATTTGTGGATATGAAGACTTTTGAGTTGATTGAGTTTTAGGTTCAGGAGGCTTTTTGGATTCTGGGGTATGAGGTGATTTTGGTTTAGATTTGGGCATGGTTTCACTATCCCCCCAGCTGGGAGTGAATTTTTCTGGTAGTTTTGGTCATTCTTGGGTTTATAATTAACAAGAAATTCATATTTACCTGAACGGCTTATTGATATAATTGAGGATCTTTATTTTCATATTTGGCCCGAAATTTTTTTCTGTAGTTTTCCCTTTTTCTTGGATTTTGGTTTGCGCTGGTGATGTTCATCATATTCTCCAATTGGATCTTCTAAACAGTCTTGGCAGGTGCAACCGAGATCCCATGGGCAGTGCCCAGTGAAAGGGCATTTGAACCTCCACATTCGTTTTCCTTCTTTGTCAAAATATTGGCACTAGTCATGTTCTTCCATGATGCTTTGTATATTCCAGAAGAATTCTCCATCAGGTTCTGGGTATGTATCAGTTGTATCTTTTGGTTGAATTATTTAGCAAGAAAATATGGTTTTATTATGTTTTTTGAGACGGGAAAGGTCAAAGCATATGCAAACGGTTTTGTCACTTCTTTTGGTAAAAGTTGGTTCACCAGATTGCAGAGATTCCTCTAATTCTCTTAGCTTCTCATAATTTGTGATCCAGGAATCAGGAAGGATTTTGACAAGTTCATCTCTGGAAATCTGTCTGGATATTTGGGTGCACATGGTGTTTCCTTTGGTAGTATCAATATTTAAGAGTAAGTCATTTTCTCCTCCGGGTAGGCAAAGATCCATGGCATGATTTTGGCCTCGCCACGCCATTTGGTGGTGAAGCGTAGCTTGGATGGAGTCTTTGGCTTGTGGGGCTCCCCGGATTTGGACTTGAATTTTTAGGGCTTCGGTTAGATACGGGTCATAAAGGGACATGTTTAAATTTTGAAAGATGGTTATAAAGATAGTTCTGGCATTTAGTGTGCAGTACCCAAGTTTGCATGTTGGTACTCCAAATATCTTGTATCTAGAATAGAAAGTCGAGCTACAACAGGTTGACCTTTTCTTACATGATATGTTAAAGCGATTCAGATAGCACCAAAATGGATATGGGTAAAACCATGATCTCTCCATTGTCTGGGAAAATCATCTGCTATTTGAAGTGTGATAAATTGTTCTTCTCGAGTGGCAAGTATATGATGTTGGTCAAGTTTTGACGAAGCAACATATTCTTTAATTCATTTTTATCTGTGTTGGACTAAGGAACGCATTTGGGTCCAGGGTGCAAAGGATCTTTTGGCAAAGGCTGAGTATGGGTTTATGAGAGGTAGTTCAGTGGAAGATACTTTTTGTTCTTCGGGTAGGATATCTACTTCATAGAGGTAATCATATTTTTTGGACAAGGTTTTATATAGAGCAGGGGACATATTCATTTTTGCAAGGGAAGAGGAAGAGGATGATGGAAATGACTCAGACATATTTAGTAACCTATTCCTCCCTCCGAAAGGATGGGCTGGCTCTGATAGCACAGTACAAGGAATAGAGCAAGATACTCCAAGAAAGCAAACTAAACCATAGATACGAAAGTTTTCCTACAAAATGATGACTCTTCTTGTGCCTGGACTTTTCTATTAATAATCTTTACTGGCCTATGAAACATGAATACCTTTGTTGTGTAGGAATCATTGAAACATTTCATCTAGTATCTTCTAGGTTTGAACCATAGCAAAAATATTTTAAGAGCTGGTGTAATGTTATCAAAATCCTTGAAGTCGTTGCATTTGAATTCCATGAAAATATAATACTGATGGCATAGGTACAAGAAAATCCCTAATAATTCTTGTGGAAAATCCTTGGCTTGAGTTATGAATATATGGCAGAATGAATATTCTGGATTGACCCCATATGGCTTGAGAATGGATCCTCCATGTTGTCGGAAAACTTGAAACTCATAATGAGTTCTTCTTTCAATAATAATTGACGGATCAAAGGGATCCATGGGGTTGAACAATTTTGGTGGATGATCTGTTTGCTTTAATGAACTTGTTCCCAGTAAACGCGAAAACATTAAAATGTGACTGATTAGCTTTTCCTTTGACTTCAGTTTTGCTGGGAAAAATCTCTTTGAGAAGTCTTCCCATCGGGATAGAAAATCTGTGAGAATATTATCATTTCCTTTCAGGTGCCTGACTTGAAACTTATATGGAGAGAACTATTGAGCCCACTTGAGAATCTGAGGATTGGGAATAATTTTTGCATTTAGCTGAATTATCTTCGGGAAGGCCTTCATATCCATTTCTATCAAAAATTCTATGTGAATAAGGAAGAAATTTAATTTATTGATTCCATTCTTCACTGCAAGAATTTCCTTGAAAGTGGAGTGATAATGTTGCTCGGCATCTTTGAACTTTCCATTGGCATATCCGTATATTTTCCTCTCGGCATCCTTTTCTTCAAATAGAACAGCACTCCAATATTCATTATTGGCATCAGTTTGCAATATCTTCTTACCTCCCAAAGGGATATAGAGGGACTTGACATGTTTAGAAATCTCCTTTATTTCCTTGACTGCTTCATCTTGTTCCTTTCCCCATTGTGGTGCATTTTTCTTGAGCATCTCTGTAAGTGGAGATATGTATGTAGAGATATTTGGGATGAAATATCTCACATAATTTATTATGCCCAAGAATTGTTGGATCTTCTTTGTTGTGAAGTTGGTATCTGGAAATTTGAGTAATTCCTGACATATATGTGGTCTTGGAATGTTTTCAACTTGGACAAAATGCATTCCAAGAAAATCAATCTCCTTTTGAGCAAGAACCATCTTTTTTGCTGAGAGCATGATCCCGTACTGTGTTACCAATGCCTCAAATTGACGAAGCAGGTTGATATGTTCCTCCAATATATCACTAAATAACAGGTTTTTATAGATGTAAACTAAAGAGGTATGGAGGATGGGTTGGAATATTTTTATCACGGCTTTTTGGAACAAGGAAGGTGCAGTTTTCAACCCGAAGGGCATGACTTTCCATTGGAAATGATGATCGGGGATGCAAAATCCTATTTTGGGTCTTTCTTCAGGGTGGATTCCCAATTGCCAAAATCCTAACTTTAAATCAAACTTGGAAAAATATTTGGCTTGGCTAAGTGGGAGAAAATGTTGAGTTTATTTGGGATACGGAACTTATCATCTTGGAGGAAATGGTTAACTGGTTGGTAGTTGATGACTAACCTGAGTTTTCCTCTTGTCTGCTCAGCTCTTTTATTGACATAAAATGCTTCGTATGCCCGCTGTGAATCTGATGGCTCTGTCAGATCAAATTCCAAAAGTTCTTCACATTCTTTCTTCGCGAGCTGAAGATGATCTGGATTCATCCCTGAATGACTGGCTTTTGTCGGATTGATGTTTTCATTTTTCTTGGAAGGGAGCTTGATAAAAAAATTCTTCATTTTTATATAATGGTCATTTCCCTTTCTTCATGAAATCCTAATGGGATTCGGCACATGATTGTTCAATAAGATTTTGCTCAATCTCTTTGATCTGTTCGTCATTGGTGATTTGGAATAACCTTGGAATTTCAAAATAAGGCCTGAATTGCTTTTTAAAAGCTATTCTGTTAGCCTTGATCTGGAGTTGATCTCTAAGTTGTCTGTAAATGTCCAATCCAATAATAAGATCTTTTCCTGGTACATCATATCCTAGCAGCTTCGTTCTGTACTTCAATCCTAAAAAGAACTCAATGGTGATCGGGTGCTTTGTAATGACAGTTGTGGTCAAGTTTGCATTTGATACAGAGTTGAAATCCTTAAAATGCGGTACCCATTGATCTCCAGGGAGAATAGCAAGATTTATAAGTGAGGAAGCAGCTCCGTTGTCGATGAAAGCAATAACTCGAGTTGGTTTGTCCCACTTGGATGAATAGACTTTGAGTTCTACTTGAGGAACGACTGTGAGAGCATTGACCTCCTCTCGAGCTTCGATCATTGGTTCTGAAATTTGGTAATGATCTTCGCCTTGATCTTCATAGATATCAAGAGAGAATAAATTTTGTTCATTAGGTTCATCATCTACAGAGAATATGGATTCAAGGTCCTCCTCCTTTCCGAGATGTATGCCAGTGTGATCTTCAATCTCTTCAATGATTTTGACAGATCTTCTTGATTGTGGACAATTTTTAGCGAAATGTACAATCTTATGATAGATAAAACATCTGCTTTTCTAGTGAAAATTTCCTAGCCTTCTCCGTCTGAAGTATTTTGTGCATCTCTTGGACCTTGATTTCCCATCTGGAATTCTTGTCCATTTGAACCTCCTGAATTCTCTCCTTTGCCTAGATGTGTGGCAGGAACATCCTGATTCGGTGATTAGATTAGATTTGCGGCATGCTTTGTAAAGCACTAGATGGTGTTGGATAATTTGTTTTAGGGTAGAGCGCTTCGTACAAATATCATCCAATGATACGAAAATAGCTTGCCAAATGTAACCAATTTGTGGGATGGTTATGGATTGAAACATTTCTTCAATGATGGTCATGGTTCGACTTGCCAGCAACTTTGGAAGGGAAGATACAAAAGCTTACTTTATATTGATGTCACCTCCAATCTTGAAGTATATCTTTGCCATTTTTTTAAAATGTCTATCAATGTCGTTTCTGTCGAATGACACACACTTCATCTCGAAGAGTTGTCTTTGCATTTTCTCCTATATTTGGCCAGTATCTCCGCAGAAAACTTCATGTAGGATTCAGATGTTGAAGGCAAAATCTTAGGAAGTAACAAAACTATTTTTGTCTTGGATTCCAAGTGCATTCCACTAGTCTCTGAGGATTCCTGAGAACCGTGAAGTGAGTTCTAAAAGGATGATATAGTTTTCTCATTCCACCAAATTTTTGGTCACCATCCAAGTATAGATGTCTTGGTTCCGTTGAGGCCATTTAGAAAACTTGACATCATCTAATGTAAAAGTGTGGAAACCAGTTCCAACTGGCTTTGACGCCATGGGCTCATATCTTCTTTCTGGGATTGTTTCATATGTCATGCCTTCTTGTTTGTCATCTACTTGAGATAATTCTGGATCTCTTGGCTGGTTTACAAATATTGGGGGATTGGAAGAGTTCGTTGTGGATTCATTGCTTGATTGAGAGCTATTGTCCATTGTTTCATCTTCTGATGAGTTTAGCAATTCTGACCATGGGGTATCTTCTTCTGATTTGTATCTTGGCTGAGAGACATAGAGGTTTGGAGCCTTCTGGTTAGAAATCATCAGATTTTTGGGGTTCGATTCTTTTGAACTTTCTCCTTGCTCTCGCCGTATCTTTGTTTGTTTCTTTGCTGCAAGGGCATCTTTCCTTTCCCAAACCATTTTTGCGATATCAAATTCATTTTCTTCTTTCGTTGGTTGGTTGAAAGGGATTGGATTTTGCAAGGTAAATGGAAAGGTAGAAAAGGTGTAATCCAATTTAGGCGGTGAATATGCTTAAGGAGACATAGGGAAGGAGGTAGGTTTTGAAGAGAAAACAGGGGTTCTTTGTGGCTCAAAGTGATCATTTCTCAGAAGTTAAATTTGTTCTTTGATAGAAACCATCTCCTGTTGTTGTTGTTGGAAAAATTGAAAAAGTGAAATTCCTCTCGGACAAATCTCATATTACAAATTTGCCAACCTTAGTTCCAAGGCTTTGATTAGTCCTACATGCTGAGACGATGTCTGCTCCACCTTTTTCTCAATTGTTTCCACTTTGCTCATTAACTTGTTTTGTGCATGGGCCACGTTTTTATGGTATTGCCAATATTATTGAGCACTTTGTTCTGGCAGATGGAATTTTCTGATTGCCAGTTCATTATTGCTTCAATGTCACTTGTTGGGGTTTTTTCTCCAGATGGTAGTACTATGTTTTTCTTGGGGATTTTTGGAGCAGGGCTGATACCCTCTTTTTCAAAAGGTTGAAGTGGAGGAAAATCTTGAGAGTGGCTGGAACTTGAAGGGCTCAGCATAAATATTTGTGGATATGAAGAATTTTGAGTTGATGGAGTTTTAGGTTTAGGAGGCTTTTTAGATTCTGGGGTATGAGGTGATGCTGGTTTGGATTTGGGCATGGTTTCACTATCCCTCCAGCTGGGAGTGAATTTTTCTGGTAGTTTTGGCAATTCTTGGGGATTATAATTGACAAGAAATTCATATTTACCTGGATGGCTTATTGAGCCAATTGAAGGATCTTTATTTTCATATTTGGCCCGAAATTGAGTTTCAGAAGTTTCCCCTTTTTTCTTGGATTTTGGTTTGCGTTGGTGATGTTCATCATATTCTCCAATTAGATCTTCTAAACAGTCTTGGCAGGTGCAACCGAGATCCCATGGGTAGTGTCCAGTGAAAGGGCATTTGAACCACCATATTCTTTTTCCATCTTTATCAAAATATTGACACCAGTCATGTTCTTCCATGATGCTTTGTATATTCCACAAGAATTCTCCATCAGGTTCTGGGTATGTATTGTATATTTGGGTTGAATCATTTGGCAAGAAAAGATAGTTTTATTGGGTTTTTTGAATGGGAATGGTCAAAGCTTATGCAAACGGTTTTGTCACTTCTTTTGGTAAAAGTTGGTTCACCAGATTGTAGAGATTCCTCTGATTCTCTTAGCTTCTCGGAATTTGTGATCCAGGAATCATGAAGGAATTTGACAAGTTCATCTCTAGAAATCTGTCTGGGTATTTGGGTGCACATGGTGTTTCCTTTGGTAGTATTAACATTTAAGAGTAAGACATTTTCTCCTCCTGGTAGGCAAAGATCCATGGCATGATTTTTGACTCGCCACGCCACGTGGTGGTGAAGGATAGCTTGGATAGAGTCTTTGGCTTGTGGGGCTCTCTGGATTTAGACTTGGAGTTTTAAGGCTTCGGTTAGATACGGGTCATAAAGGGACATGTTGAAATTTGGAAAGATGGTTCTGAAGATAGTTCCGGCATTTAGGGTAACTTCAGCAGTACCCAAGTTTGCATGTTGGTACTCCAAATATCTTGTATCTAGAAGAGAAAGTCGAGCTACAACAGGTTGACCTTTTCTTCCATGATATGTTAAAGCGATTCGGATAGCACCAAAATGGATATGGGTAAAACCATGATCTCTCTATTGTCTGGGAAAATCATCTGGTATTTGAAGGGTGATAAATTGTTCTTCACGAGTGGCAAGAACAGGATGCTGGTCAAGTTTTGAGGCAGCAACATATTCTTTAACTCCTTTTGGTATGTGCTGGACTAAGGAACGAATTTGGGTCCAGGGTGCAAAGGATTTTTTGGCAAAGGCTGAGTAAGGGTTTATGAGAGGTAGTTCAATGGAAGATACTTTTTGTTCTTCGGGTAGGATATCTACTTCACAGAGGTAATCATATTTTTTGGACAAGGCTTTATAAAGAGTAGGGGACATATTCATTTTTGCAAGGGAAGAGGAAGAGGATGATGGAAATGACTCAGACATATTTAGTAAATTGTTCCTCCCTTCGAAGGGATGGGCATGTTCAAATACCACAGTACAAGGAACAGAGCAAGAGACTCCAAGAAAGCAAACTAAACCATAGATACGAAAGTTTTCCTACAAAAGGGGCTGGCATCAACAACCCATAAGGGACGGCTTGCCAAGCTACACAAATAGTTAATTTGTTTATAGTCGCAAAAGTTTTCCTACAAAAGGGGTTGGCTTCAACAACCCATAAGGGAAGGCTTGCCAAGCTACACAACTTAGAAAACTTTTGTACTATAACCAACGTTAGCTGTTTATAACTCAGAAAACTTTCGTACTACAATAAGTTAACTTTCTTAGAGTATTCCTAGTCAACTTTTCATACATGGTCCGTACTTTCCATCCATTCAAAATAAAGAACAAGGGAGAAATTTAGAAAGCACACATATGTAGTATTTCACAAAAGATTTACAAAGGTTACAAGATGATTTCTAGATGATCCTACAACTACTACAATGACTCCTTTATATAGGGATAGGAGGTTATTACAAGATAAACTTTTATGATAAAATAAACCTATCTTACATGGCAAACTTGTCTTACAAGTGGGTCCTTCTAATCATGTGAAGGACTTTAGGCAAAACAACTAAAAAACACCTGAAAACATGTGAAAGGGGTGAAATAAATATGGTGTAGCATGTGAAAGTATGTGGGAGCATGTGACGCCATGTTAAAGTACGGTGTTGCATGTAATGAAGCATGTGGAGGCATGTGGAAGCATGTGAAAACAAGTTGAAGTGGGGCCCGGATAATGTGGAAAGATGTGGAAATTTGTCTTGGCATGGGTAGGATACTTTTGAGGGGTTTTTAGTGGCTAATCTAGGATTATGGCAGGATTAGCATGGATTTAGGTAATTATCCTTCATTGATTCTAGGGTTGTCTTCTAGACATCTTTTTAAAGACCTTGTGCAGTAACCCTTGGAATTTGATAGTCCTTCTTCGCTATGCTCTTTCTCTTTTGGATTGAAAGATGTAATTCGCAACCTTAATCTGGAAATATCTTGAGTCATCTTTTATCGGATGACTTTGTATGGGGTTTGATATTCTTTTGCTGTTGCCCGGACTCTTTCCCAGTAAGGATGATTGCTTGTATAATTCCAGCTTGCCCAATCTTTTGGCCATATCTCTTTCGGAATGTACCTATTTTGCTGGAAAAGAATTCTTTGTGCCTCGCTATATTATTCTTCCATTGATAAAATGGAAACACGAAATTTCCACCAAAATGATGCCTCTGCTTGTGTCTGGACTTTTTCATTAATAATCTTTACTAGCCTATGAAACATGAATAACTTTGCTGTGTATGAATCATTGAAACATTTTATCTAGCATCTTCTAGGTTTGAACCATAGCAAAAATATTTTAATAGCTGGTGCAATGTTATCAAAATCCTTGAAGACGTTGCATTTGAATTCCATGAAAATATAATATTGATGGCATAGGTATCAGAAAAACTATAATAGTTCTTGTGGAAACTCCTTAGCTTGAGCTATGAATATATGGCAGAATGGATATTCTGGATTGACCCCATATGGCTTGAGAATGGATCCTCCATGTTTTCGGAAAACCTAGAGCTCATAATGAGTTCTTCTTTCCATAATAATTGACGGATCAAAGGGATCCATGAGGTTTAACAATTCCGGTGGATGATCTGTTGGCTTTAATGAACTTGTTCCTGGTAAACTTGAGAACATGAAGATGTGACTGATTAACCTTTCCTTTGACTTCAGTTTTGCTGGGGAAAATCTATCACGACCCAATTTCCATACCCAGTCGTGATGGTGCCTCTCGTAAAGATAAGGCCAGCCAACTAACCCAAATCGTCTCTTTAACAATTATTAAACATAAATGAATAGATAAATACAGCTTAACGACAATAATAACCAGTATTTACAACCCAACACAACCTGACCGGGGTGTCACAAACGAGCATCTAAAGAAAACCTGGACACAACTACAGGACCAATAATATACAAGAAATAAATTCCAAAATTCTAAAGACAACGTCTGGTGCCGCCAACGCTGGCGGTCACCTCTCTCAGCTTCAATAGCAATACCTTCAATCAGCTAATAACCCGCTACCGGGTGAACAATACCTACAACTGTATGCGAGGTGCAGGGAGTAAAGTGATTACTCCAACTCAGTGAGTAATAAGAGTAAATAATAACTGAGCGGCAAGAAATCACGTAAGAGCACTCCATCATGCTATATAGGACAGTACAACCCTTTGAGAAAATAGTAAAACAGTGAAAATCCTTTAGAAATATCTGGTTCAGTTAAAAACCTCCTTTGAAAATATCCTTTTCCAACAGTCAAGCATATGAATGCGATATTAGATAGTGCAAGTCAGCACATAAGTCAGCCCCTCGGGCACAGCACGCCACCAACAAATAACACCAGGGTATCTGGTAAACAGAGAAAGAGGTAGCATGGATGCCAATGAAATGAGAGTGCTGAATGTCATGACAAGTAGTACAAACAGGAACCAATGCATGAATGCAATGCAACGTATAGGACCGGTACACTCAAGTACCCATTGTGGCGTGCAGTCCGAGCCAACCATGTGTTTATCATCGACAGCGCTCACTGGAGGTGTGTATAGACTCCGGAGGGGCTCCTGCAGCCCAAGTGCAATATCAAGCCATCTCGTGGCATCAATTAATTCTTGGGTAGTCATTGTTACCTCACCAATTTGCATCATACAGTGTCATTATTACCATTGTTCCAAGTCACATCATACAGTGTCATTGTTACCATTGTTTCAAGGCACATCATACAGTGTCATTGTTACCACTATTTCGAAATCACTGCTGCGGCACGCAGCCCGATCCATGCTCAGTCCATAAATCATCATAAGCCCCTTGGGCATTTATCAAACAGTAGTTCTCAGCCTGAATTATCATTTAAAATATCATTTGAGTTTTCAAAACTTAGGAGTATGGCTGAGTTTGCAAAAATAGTATTTAAAACCTTGGACTGAAACCAAATGATATACAAGATATGCTAAAACAGTAATATCAATCCCCGAAGGATTTACATAGTTGCCACGAATCCCAAACATGGCAATCCGCCCAAATTATAATGATAACAAGTATTTTCAGTCAAATGCGTGGTAAAAATCAACAATCGGGACGGACCAAGTCACAATCCCCAATGGTGCTCTACCCCACGCCCATATCCGGCGTGCAAGTCACCTCAATAAAGTACTATGATGTGCAAATCTGGGTTTTCAAACCCTCAGGATATCATTTACAAGTATTACTCAACTCGAACCAGCGAAATCTCTCACCCGCGATGCCTTTGCCCCTCAAACCGGCCCCCACGTGCGTCAAATCTAACCAAAATCAGAGTGAATACATCACAATATGCCAATGGGACGATACCCAATCGAAAACAATCGAAAAATAGTAACAAATCTCGAAATTAGCAAAACTCGAGCCCCGGGCCCACTTCTTTTAAAATTACAAATTTCACCTCACCGGATTCTTCGTCTCGCCACGAGTCCATACATATCAAATTTACCAAAATCGAAGTTCAAATGCCCCCTCAAATCTCCAAATTTTCATTTCATAAACCAAGCCCTAGTTCTTCCAATTTTTACCCAAATTTCCAAGAATTAAAGGTTGATTCTTCAATAAAATGATGTTTCTAGGCCATAGGACATACCTCCAATCGATTCCCAGTCAAGACTCTCTAAAATCCCCGTCAAAAGCTCCCAAGCTCGCTCAATAATGGAGGAAAATACATAACCCTCGCGGAACAAAAAAATGAATATAAACCCATACTGGCCTTCAGGGATTTATGCACTGCGGTCCCCACACCTGCTTCCGCGTGACCGCTTCTGCGGTCCTTGTCCGCTTAACAGAAATTTCATTAAATCACCAGGGTCGCTTCTGCGACACAATTTTCTCGCTTCTGCGAAATCTCCCTCAAAGTCCAAACCGCTTCTACGACTTCTGGTCCGCTTCTGCGGACTCGCTTAGGCGGAAATACTTCCGCTTCTGCGGAACTGCTCAACCTCCCCCTCTTTCGCACCTACTATGCCATCTCTGCTTCCGTGCAACCGCATCTGCGGTCTCCTTTCCGCAGATGCGGAAACACCTGCTGCAACCAAAAACCTGCAATTTCCAACTTCCAATTACTTCCGTTAGCCACCCGAAATCACCCTGAGGCCCCCGGGACCTCAAGAAAAGGCACCAACATATCCCAAAACATCATACAAACTTGTTCCAATCTTCAAAACACATTGAACAACAGTAAAATCATCAATTCACATCGGATTCAAGCCTAAGTTTCTTCAAAACTTCTGAAACTCGCATTCGATCAAAAACCCAACCAAATTACCTCCGAATCATCTGAAATTTTGCACACACATCCCAATTCACCTAACGAAGCTACTGAAACTCTCGGAATTCCATTCGGACCTTCGGATCAAAATCCCACCTACCAACCGAAATTCGTCAAAATGCTAACTTCGCCAATTCAAGCCTAATTCTACACCGGACCTGCAAAATCAATTCCGATCACGCTCCTAAGTCACAAATCATCCCCCGAAGCTAACCAAATCACCGAAAAACACATCCGAGCCCTCTAACTCAATAGTCAACATTCGGTTGACGTTTCCAACTTAAGCTTTCCTTAAAGAGACTAAGTGTCTCATTTTTTATCAAAACCAATCCAAATCAACTCAAACACACCAGATACCGATAACGAAACATGAAGAAGCATGAAATAGGGGAAACGGAGCAATAACATATGAGACGACGGGTCGGATCATCACAAAATCTCTTTGAGAATTCTTTCGGTTGGAATAGAAAATCTGCGAGAATATTAACCTTTCCTTTCAGGTGCCTGACTTGAAACTTATATGGAGAGAACCATTGAGCCCATCTGAGAATCTAGGGATAGGGAATAATTTTTTGCATTTATTTGAATCATCTTCGGGAAGACCTTCATATCCATTTCTATCAGAAATTCTGTATGAATAAGGAAGAAATTGAATTTCTTGATTCCATTCTTTACTGCAAGAATTTCCTTGAAAGTGGAGTGATAATGTTGCTCGGCATCTTTGAAATTTCGACAAGCGTATCCGCATATTTTCCTCCGGCCATCGTTTTTTTCAAATAGAACAGCACACCAATATTCATTGTTGGCATCAGTTTGCAATATCTTCTTACCGTACGAAGGGATATAGATGAACTTGACATTTTTGGAAATCTCCATTATTTCCTTGATTGCTTCATCTTGTTGCTTTCCCCATGGTGGAGCATTTTTCTTGAGCATCTCTGTAAGTGGGGAAATGTAGGTAGAGATATTTGGGATAAAATCTCTCACATAATTTATTATGCCCAAAAATTGTTGGATTTGCTTTGTTGTGAAGTTGGTATCCGAAAATTTGAGTAATTCCTGACATATATGTGGTCCTAGACTGTATTCACCTTGGACAAAATGCATTCCAAGAAAATCAATCACCTTTTGAGCAAGAACTATCTTTTTTGCTGAGAGCATGATCCTGTACTGTGTTACCAATGCCTCACATTGATGAAGTAGGTTGATATGTTCTTCCAATGTATCACTAAATAACAGGATGTCATCAATGTAAACTAAAGAGGTATGGAGGATGGGTTGGAATATTTTTATCATGGCTTTTTGGAACAAGGAAGGTGCAGTTTTCAACCCGAATGGCATGCCTTTTCATTGGAAATGGGTGAGGTTCTCTCCATATAATTTATTTTGCCCAAAAATTGATGGATCTTGTTTGTTGTGAAGTTGGTATCCGGAAATTTGAGTAATTCCTGACATATATGTGGTCCTGGACTGTATTCACCTTGGACAAAATGCATTCCAAGAAAATCAATCTCCTTTTGAGCAAGAACCATCTTTTTTGCTACGAGCATAATCCCGTACTGTGTCACCAATGCCTCAAATTGACGAATCAGGTTGATATGTTCTTCCAACTCACTAAATAATAGGATTTCATCAAAGTAAACTAAAGAGGTATGGAGGATGGGTTGGAATATTTTTATCATGGCTTTTTGGAATAAGGAAGGTGCAGTTTTCAATCCGAAGGGCATGACTTTCCATTGGAAGTGATGATCAGGGATGCAAAATCCCGTTTTGGGTCTTTCTTTAGGGTGGATTCCCAATTGCCAAAATCCTGACTTTAAATCAAACATAGAAGAATATTTGGCCTTGGCTAAGTGGGGGAAAAGGGTGAGTTTCTAATTGGATTCACAGTGGGCATGCAAAGCATTTTATGTCAACAAAAGGGTTGAGCAAACAAGAGGAAAACTCAAGTTAGTCATCAACTACCAGCCACTTAACCATTTCCTCCCAAATGATTTCCCTATCCCAAATAAACTCACTATTTTCTCCCACATAGACAAGGCCAAATATTCTTCTATGTTTGATTTAAATTCAGGATTTTGGCAATTAGGAATCCACCCTGAAGAAAGACCCAAAACGGGATTTTGCATCCCTGATCATCACTTCCAATGGAAAGTCATGCCCTTCGGGTTGAAAACTGCACCTTCCTTGTTCCAAAAAGCCATGATAAAAATATTCCAACCCATCCTCCATACCTCTTTAGTTTACTTTGATGACATCCTATTATTTAGTGATACATTGGAAGAACATATCAACCTGATTCGTCAATTTGAGGCATTGGTGACACAGTACGGGATTATGCTCGTAGCAAAAAAGATGGTTCTTTCTCAAAAGGAGATTGATTTTCTTGGAATGCATTTTGTCCAAGGTGAATACAGTCCAGGACCACATATATGTCAGGAATTACTCAAATTTCCGGATACCAACTTCACAACAAAGCAGATCCAATAATTTTTTGGCATAATAAATTATGTGAGAGATTTTATCCCAAATATATCTACATACATTTCTCCACTTACAGATATGCTAAAGAAAAATGCACCACCATGGGGAAAGAAAAAAGATGAAGCAGTCAAGGAAATAAAGGAAATTTCTAAAAATGTCAAGTCCCTCTATATTCCTTCAGACGATAAGAAGATATTGCAAACTGATGCCAGCAATGAATATTGGAGTGCTGTTCTGTTTGAAGAAAAAGATGGCAAGAGGAAAATTTGTGGATACGTCTGTGGAAAATTCAAAGATGTCGAGCAACATTCCCACTCCACTTTCAAGGAAATTCTTGCAGTAAAGAATGGAATCAAGAAATTCAATTTCTTCCTTATTCATACAGAATTTCTGATAAAATGGATATGAAGGCCTTCCCGGAGATGATTCAGCTAAATGCAAAAATTATGCCCAATCCTCAAATTCTCATGTGGGCTCAATGGTTCTCTCCATATAACAGGCACCAGAAAGGAAAGGATAATATTCTCGTAGATTTTCTGTCCCGATCGGAAGAATTCTCAAAGAGATTTTCCCAAGCAAAACAGAAGTGAAAGGAAAAGTTAATCAGTCACATCTTCATGTTCTCAAGTTTACCAGGAACAAGTTCATTAAAGCCAACAGATCATCCACCAGAATTATTCAACCTCATGGATCCCCTTTGATCCATCAATTATTATGGAAAGAAGAACTCACTATGAGCTCTAGGTTTTCCAACAACATGGAGGATCCATTCTCAAGCCATATGGGGTCAATCCAGAATATCCGTTCTGCCATATATTCATAGCTCAAGCCAAGGATTTTCCATAAGAACTATTATGATTTTTCTGGTACCTATGCCATCAGTATTATATTTTCATGGAATTCAAATGCAACGTCTTCAAGGATTTTGATAACATTGCACCGGTTCTTAAAATATTTTTGCTATGGTTCAAACCTAGAAGATACTAGATGAAATGTTTCAATGATTCCTACACAACAAAGGTATTCATGTTTCATAGGCCAGTAAAGATTATTAATGGAAAAGTCGAGGCACAAGCAGAGGCGTCATTTTGGTAGAAATTTCCCATGTCCATTTTATCAATGGATGAAGAATGTAGCGAGGCGCAAAGAATTCTTTTCCAGCAAAATAGGTGCATTCCAAAAGAGATATGGCCAAAAGATTGGGCAAGCTGGAATTATACAAGTAATCATCCTCACTGGAAAAAAGTCCGGGCAGTAGCAAAAGATTATCAAACCCCATACGAAGTCATCCGAGAAAAGATCACTCAAGATATTTCTAGATTAAGGTTGCGGATTACATCTTTCAATCCAAAAGATAAAGAGCACAGCGAAGAAGGGCTGTCAAATTCTAGGCATTACTACACAAGGTCTTTGAAAAAATGGCTAGATAACAACCCTAGAATCAATGAAGGATAATTACCTAAATCACTGCTAATCCCGCCATAATCCTAGATTAGCCACCAAAAACCCTCAAAAGTATCCTACCCATGCCAAGACAAATTTCCACATCTTTCCACATTATCCGGGCCCCACTTTAACTTGTTTTCACATGCTTCCACATGCTTCGTCACATGCAACGCCGTACTTTAACTGGCGTCACATGCTCCCACATACTTTCACATGCTACACCATATATATTTCACCTTTTTCACATGTTTTCAGGTGTTTTTAGTTGTTTTTCCTAAAGTCCTTCACATGATCAAAAGGACCCACTTGTAAGATAAGTTTTCTACGTAAGATAGGTTTATTTTATCATGAAAGTTTATCTTGTAATAACCTCCTAGCCCTATATAAAGGAGGTCGTGTAGTAGTTGTAGGATCATCTAGCAATCATCTGGTAACCTTTGTAAATCTTTTGTGAAATACTACATATGAGTGCTTTCTAAATTTCTCTCTTGTTCTTTCTTTCGAATGGATGGAAAGGCTGGTCCATGTATGAAAAATAGAGTCAGAATACTCTAAGAAATTTAGCTTATTGTAGTACGAAAGTTTTCTCAGTTATAAACAGCTAATGTTGGTTATAGTACAAAATTTTTCTGAGTTGTGTAGTTTGGCAAGTTGTCCCTTATGGGTTGTTGAAGCCAGCCCCTTTTGTAGGAAAACTTTTGCGACTATAAACAAATTAACTATTTGTGTAACTTGGCAAGCCGTCCCTTATGGGTTGTTGAAGCCAGCCCCTTTTGTAGGAAAACTTCTGTATCTATGGTTTAGTTTTCTTTCTTAGAGTCTCTTGCTCTGTTCCTTGTACTATGGTATCAGAGCCAGCCTATCCTTTCGGAGTGAGGAACAGTTTACTAAATATGTCTGAGTCATTTTGCACTTACTGAGGAGTGCACTTCAAGGGTCCAAATGAAACTCCCTCAAAAGCTTAAGGATACTGGCTGCTTCACTATCCCTGTGCAAATTGGTAATGTTGATATTGGACGTTCTGTTTGTGATTTGGGGGCAAGCATAAATCTGAAGCCCTTATATTTGTTCAAGCAATTGGGTCTGGGAGCTCCAAGGACAACTACTATGATGTTGCAGCTGGCTGATAGGTCTATAGCACACTTTTAGGGGGTGATTAAAGATGTGTTGCTGCAAATTGGGAAATTTATCTTCCCTACTTATTTCATTATCCTCGACTATGAGGATGATGAACGGGTTCCAATCATATTGGGGCAACCTCTCTTGGCTACTAGTGATGCAATTATCAAAGTGAGAGAGGGAAAATGATCTTGAGGGTAGACGACGAGGAAGCAGTTTTTAATGTTTACAAAGGGATCCAACTTCCCCGCCACTATGAGGAGCTCTCAAAGATATCCGTTTGTTGAGGCTGATGAGAAAATTCATGACCCAAGTGTATATCTAGATGATTCTCTAGAGAAAGCACTTATGTTGTTTGATAGCTTGGGGAGTGATGATGAGGTTGAGAAGATGATGCACATCTTAGATACATCTTGTGCGTACATGCAAGGGGACACCCCTTTGAGCCTTTGAATAGGCCAGAAGGACCACCTCTGAAGCCGTCCATTGAGGATGCCCCAAAACTGGAGCTTAAACCTCTCCCACCCCACCTTCAATATGCATATTTGGGTGACTCTGACACTTTTCCTGTGATTGTTTCTTCTGACTTGTCTAAATTGCAGGAAGAGAAGCTGTTGAGAGTGCTACGTGACCACAAGCGAGCAATTGGATGGACGATGACTGACATTAAGGGAATTAGTCCAGCCTTTTGCATGCACAAAATCCTCATAGAAGATGGACACAAGCCCAATGTAGAGCAACAACGCCGACTAAATCCAATCATGAAAGATGTGTTAATAAAAGAAGTGATTAAGTGGCTTGATTCGGGTATTGTATTTCCTATCTCAGACAGCAAATGGGTAAGCCACGTTCAATGTGTACCCAAGAAAGGGGGGATGACTGTAGCAGTTAATGAAAATAATGATTTGATCCCCACAAGAACTGTCACTGGGTGGAGGATTTGCATTGATGATAGAAAATTTAACAATGCCAACCGGAAGGACCACTTCCCCCTCCCCTTTATTGAATAAATGCTTGATAGATTAGCTAGCCAGGAGTACTACTGCTTCTTAGATGGTTACTCGGGGTATAATCAAATTTCTATAGCCCCAGAGGACCAAGAGAATACCACATTTACGTGCCCCTATGGCACGTATACGTTCAAGAGAATGCCCTTTGGTCTTTGTAATGCACTTGCGACTTTTCAAAGGAGTATGATGGCTATTTTTACTGACATGGTCGAGAGGTTTGTGGAAGTATTCATGGATGATTTTTCTGTATTTGGATGTTCTTTTGATAACTTCTTGATGAATCTTAATAAAGTGCTTGCTAGGTGTGAAGATACTAAATTAGTACTAAACTGGGAAAGTGTCATTTCATGGTACATGTAGGTATAATTTTGGGGCACAAGTTGTCTAAAAATGATTTGCAGGTGGACAAGGCAAAGGTGGAAGCGATTGAAAAATTGCCCCCACCGATGTCTGTCAAAGGCATTCGTAGTTTCTTGGGCCATGCAGGTTTTATTGTCGTTTTATTAAAGATTTTTCAAAAATTTCCTCTCCCTTGTGTATGTTGCTTGAGAAAGATGTCTCCTTCAAGTTTGATGATGCATGTCTAAAGGCATTTGAGAAGCTGAAAGGAAAGCTAGTGACTGCACCAATTATCATTGCCCCAGATTGGGAGCAACCCTTTAAGTTGATGTGTGATGCGAGTGACATAGCTATTGGAGCTGTGTTGGGGCAAAGGAGAAATAAAATCTTTCACTTCATCAACTATGCGAGCAAAACTCTGAATCCAGCACATATGAATTACATAGTTACTGAAAAAGAGTTGCTTGCAGTGGTGTGGGGGTTTGACAATTTTAGATCATATCTAGCGGGGATCAAAGTCATCGTCTACACAGATCATTTAGCTATCATGTATCTGTTTGAAAAGAAAGACACCAAGCCGAGACTAATTCGGTGGGTCCTCCTCTTGCAAGAGTTTGACTTAGAGATCTAAGATCGCAAAGGAATAGAGAATCAAGTGGCTGATCACTTGTCCATATTAGAAAATCGGAATCATGTAGCTGAAGGGGGTGTAATCAAAGAAACATTCCCTAATAAGCAATTATTGGCGATTGCCTCAAGCACAACCCCGTGGTATGCAGATTATGTGAACTTTATTGCAAGTGGGGTGACACCACCAGAATTGACACACGATAATAGAAGAAGGTTCATGCATGATGTGAGGCTTTACATGTGGGATGAACCATTCTTATACAGGCTCTGTGCAGATTAGCTGGTGCGGACATGCATTCCTGAGGAGCAGATGAATGTCATACTTCATGATTGTCATGCCTCGCCATATGGAGGTCACTATAGTGGTGATAAGACTGCCCAGAAAGTTCTACAATCAGGTTTCTATTGGCCACAATTGTTTAAGGATGCACATGCCTTTGTTAAAATGTGTGACAGGTGCCAAAGAACCGGAACGATCACAAAGAGGCACGAGATGTCGCTGCAAAACATTCTGGTAGTAGAGTTTGTTGATGTGTGGGAGATTCATTTCATGGGACCGTTTCTACACTCTAATGGTCATAGGTACATCTCGGTGGCAGTCGACTATGTTTCCAAGTGGGTGGAGGTCATTTCTCTTTCCACTAATGATGCAAAGGTTATGGTAAGCTTTGTCAAGAAGCACATCTTTACACGTTTTAGAACTCCAAGAGTGTTGATCAGTGATGGAGGAACGCACTTCTACAACAATTTCCTCAATAATGTTCTTGCAAAGTACGGAGTCAAGCACAAGGTTTCCACTGCCCATCACCCCCAGACGAGTGGTCAAGTGGAAGTGTCAAACAGAGAGATGAAGCATATTCTTGAGAAAACAGTGAGTGGAAATAGAAAGGACTGGGTCGGGAAGCTAGACGACGCATTGTAGGCATATCGAACTGCATACAAAACTCCCATAGGTGCTTCTCCGTATAAATTAGTTTATGGGAAGGCATGTCACTTGCCACTAGAGCTTGAACACAAGGCCTATTGGGCTATTAAAAAGCTGAATATGGATGGGGACTTAGCTGGTGAGAAAAGGTTGCTGCAACTCAACGAGCTTGATGAATTTAGGTTGCACGCATATGAAAATGCCAAATTATATAAAGAGAAGACAAAAAGGTGGCATGACAAGCACATCCACCATCGAGAGTTTGAGCCAGGGCGAGAAGTTCTTTTATTCAATTCGAGGTTGAAGCTTTTTCCCGGAAAGCTTAAATCTCATTGGTCAGGCCCTTTTGTTGTGGTAAGTGTTAAGCCTCATGGCGCTGTGGAGTTGGGGGATATGAGTTCAATTGGTACTTTCTTGGTAAATGGTCAGAGGATAAAACATTACTGGGGTGGTGACATCGTACGTCACAAGACCTCGGTGGACTTGACGGATGCTTGAGAACGTGTTGAGTCGTATCGCAACGTTAAATCAGGCGCTGGATGGGAGGCAACCTAATGTATTGTTGTAACCATCATACCACGACGTTAAATAAGGTGCTGGTTGGGAGGTAACCCAACGATAGTACTAGTTGTTGATTTTGTGTTTTAGGAAGTGCTAACCAATACAAGTGACAATGGGCAAGTGCTAAGGCCATCGAACGCGGTAAGAACAGGTGAAGAGTTGAAGAAAACATTTGCCCAGGTGCGCGCTCGCGCTACTGGACGTGCATCTGGGCGCGCTAATTCGCACAAGTTCTGTATAGGCCACACACCTAGGCGTGCATCTGAACGCGCTACTAGCGCGGTCGCACATGTGAGCGCACATCTGGGTGCGCTAATTTCTCCAGGTTCTGTCTTGGCCGCGCTAAAACTAGTGCAACCGCGCATCCGGGCATGCTAGTTCTGTCAAATTGTTGCACACCTCCTTTTTCCACTACACCCGTAAGGGCATAAAGGAGTTTTTCCAATTAAAGGACAATCAAAACGAGATTTATTTAAAAGATTCAGAGTCACCACTTGGGAGATTTATGGTATCCCAAGTCACCGATTGAGAATCCCAAATCGAGGAAAAGAATGACTCTGTATTACAGTCCGCGAACCAGAAATCCGAGTAAGGAATTCTGTTAACTCGGGAGAAGGTGTTAGGCATTCCCGGGTTTCGTGGTTCTAGCACAGTCGCTCTACTATCATATTTGGCTTATTTATTCGACTTTAGAACATGTTTTAACCTATGTGCCTTTTAACTTTGAACCGCTCTTATGATTATTTTTAAAGAGAATTGCAACATCGTGAAAACACATCTCGAACCACGTCACATAAATGCACCCGTGGTTTTTGACACATTTCAACTTTGTTGGGATTTAGATTTGGGTCACATAAATATGCACCGGAGTTTAGGAAGGTAATGTAATTAAAATACGCGTCTAAAGAGACTAACGACTTATTATCTTTGGGGAAGGCCGTGAAATTCGCTAAATGACCCGTCCCGAAATCCAAGTATTTTAATACAAACATTTATCGAGGGCCCCACAATTTATGTATTTTGTTTAGCAAGCTCATCTCATTTTGTTATTTAAAAGGCAAACCTAAAACAACTATGATTTTCTATTTTTATTTGTCTCTAATAACAAAAGAAAAAAGTCCTAATTAATTATTATGGTTTAAATACTACTATATTTGGATCAAGGAACTCATATGAATTTTGACCCTCAACCAGTTCGGGCCTTGAACATAGTCCATATAAAGAAATCGTTATCTAGGTGTGCGTAACGGGCAGGCCAATCGTAGGCCTGGGCCCAGGTCCAAACGAACACTTAATCAGGACAGGATCTGGGTCGTCCGTTAAAGCACTGAGTCCCAAACTGTCCGAAAATGGACTGTTGAGCTCTGATTGTTAAACCAAACAAAGTCTCAACTCAACTTGAACAAATATGCACTGAGATTGCTTCAAGTTATTGAAAGTGTGCTCAACAATTTGTAATAAGGAAGAACGATGTTCACCTACTCAAACCAATGAAACATTGATCGTTCGAATTCCAGTTTAAGGCTTAGATTATCTTACCTATTTTAGCTACTAGTGGATTCCTGGATATTACTAAATGTGAAAAGCCAACTGGAGGCATGATTTTTGATAAACACAAAGCAAACCGATTATTTTCAGATTGATCCAAGTTAACCTTACTAAATCAGCACCCAAGTAATCCGTGATTTTAGAACTAAACTGTTTAAATTGTTACTGGAAAAATGTTATCATGCTGGACTTAAGCAATGGCCTATATACTGATTAACAAGCTCAATTTCTAGTTGTCACTACACATGAAAATCATAAATCATAAAAATCATTTCCGCTTCAAGCTAGTTTTCTGATTTCAAAAAGTTAAACTACACAAACAAAACCATACTATATCAAGGTGAGTGAATATCACCAATCTATCAGTCTAAACAGTCCAAAGTATGTCCCATTTATACAATATAAACATGAATCAGAAGTAAACCTAAGCAAATACAGGCCAGCTATTATCTATTCAACTATGACAACTCAAACACACATTTTCAGGAAACAAATGGATGAATATTTCATTTCATCATTTTACTCATAGCTTCATCAAAACATGATACGAATGTGTACCTGGGAATCAAACGACAACAGAAGAAAAGGTGATCAGCAGCAAGTAATAACAACTGGTATCTAGCAGTCACAAGCAGTAACAACGGGCAAAAATCAAACAACAGCACAGCGCTAATTCAATCAATCCAGGAAGAGTTTGAAACCAAGCAGAAACCAGAAATCAACCACACACGACTTGACCAAACCAATTGAACTTGAAATTGAACCAACTTCAAACACACTCAGCATATAACCCAACTGAACTCGAAGCAAACATATCCAATCCTACAAGTGACTCCAGATGCTTTAATCTCGAATATAGAACAGAAACAAAGAAGTTAAAGTTATTTCTGATCCTAAGTGAGCTAAAGAGTTGGATTGCTGGCTGAAAATTTGAAAAGGATCTGAGGAAGGCAATGAAACAGTAATGCTCTTCTCTCTTCAAAACTGAATTCTCTCTCAATCTGAGTCTCCTACTCTCTATCTTTAGGTCTGTTTCTCGGTCTATGGCTGAGTCCTCTTAGGTGTTCTATATGTCTGAAGGTCTCTTAATTAGGATGTGTGTGTGTGTGTATTTAAAGACTTCCTCAAACCTTTTCCAACTCATGATAGCACTCAACCCATTAATAAATGTTTAAACCCCCATGTTATTCCTTGGTGCTCTCCACTACTCAATGTCAATTCCACCTTTAAACCTTTTTTATTTGTTAAATTCAAATTATTATGGGCAGTCTAATATTTAAATCCAGGCATGCCCTAACAAACCATGTTGTCATGCCACTTAGTCTGATTTTCAACCATTTAATTGTCCCTTTAATCCCCTGTTAATTGTCCCCTTCCCCTGGCAGACCCTGGGTCCAAATGATTCAAACTGAAAGGGTCCACATGACCCATTCCAATCCGGCCAAATTATTAAGCTATACGACCTATTTCATCTAAACTAAGTGATCACAACCAACCAAGGACAATTAGAAACTGAACATTCCTATTGACTCCTCCCAACCAATCTAAAAACATTATGAAATAGAGACTGGAGAATTCTGACTTCAAATAGCAAAATGATAGCACTCAGTTAATATAAAACTTGACTCAAACATTGATTCAACTAAACAAACAGAAGAAAAGAGACGAAGCAGAAGACATACATATGAAAACATGAAATGAATATACAGGAACAGAAAGATAAAAGAAAGGAAATGAAAATGAAATAAAAAGAAACTCACCATTTTTTACTCGGACTTAACTGGACCTTCTGATTTCGACACCAAATAACGTTAATCACTTATTCTTTGTCAGAACAAATGAATAACACTATTAACTGAAAAAATCGGCTCTAAAATTGGCATAATTGCCATCAATCTCGAACTTAGGTCTATCATCTTAGGACCCGGATTTAAGATTTGAAGAGTTTAAAAGTAATTCGAGGGAAAATTCTTGGAAATTATAGAAGATGGATGGGAAAGGATCATAGGGTGTTAATTTGGGGTTGAAATGAGGTGGCGCCACCACCAGGGGATTTTGTGGTGGCGCTAGGGTTCCTGGTTTTAAACTAATATTCGACGTGTTCGAGGGGTGTTCGAAGGAAATGAAGTTGGTATCTGGAATGGAGAGGTGATAATGGTTCAGGGGTGTGATTTTGGTGGCCATCGGAGATGGTGCCACCGAACATGGTGGAAGGCTGTTAGGGTTTTGATTATTCGAGGAGGTGGGCTGGGATTCGAGGGATATGGACTAGAGGTTAGGAACGGGAAGGTTTAGGGGAAGAAGTGGTGTAATTTTGGGTTTGTTTGGACCACCGTAACCGATGGGCGGTTAGGGAAGGCGACAAGAGACGGAGTTGTCTCTGAATTATTACAGACGGGATAGGGGTGGGGGTTCTGAGGGGGGCGGGGTAGTGTTAGGATATTTATATGGGAGGGGTGAGTGAATCCAAGCCATTAGATCTGATGAGATCAATGGCCGGGATCAATCACTTAAACGAAACGGTGTCGTTTTGGCGTCACTGAGACCGGATCGGTCCTTGCTGGGAATGGGTCAGGCAGGATATTGGTTATGTGCGATGTTGTGGACCATTGGATGAGGATGGATGGATGGCTGAGATTTGTTGGCATTGAAACGACGTAGTTTTGTCACCATACTACGTCGTTTCGCATGTCTTTGAGGCTGATGGTTTGGACCGGGTATAGGTGTGGGATTGGACTGGATTTGGGGGTGTGTTTGGTTTTGAATTGGCCCAAATCCGTTTTTTTTTCTCTTTCTCAATTCTTTTCCCTTTCTTTTATTTTTCTAAAATTCTAATTAATAAAAAATATACAAACCTAGATTACTTCTTTATAAAATTATCCTAAAAATATTAATTATAATAATTATCACACATAATCAAATACCACGCTAAAAGAAAAATCACACAATTTTGAAACTACACACTAAAATGCTGAGTACGTTATTTTTGTGATTTTTTTTCAAATTTGTAAAACAACAACTTAATTAATCCGAAATATAAAATTAAATTCTAAATGTAAATGCAACATATTTTTATATTTTTTTATTAATTTACACAAATAAACATGCACTGACAAATGCAAACAATAGAAGAAAATATAAAAACCCAAAAAATTGCACACAAAGGAAAGATTATTTTTTGTTTTGATTTCTTTGGGAGTAATTCATGTGAGGCAAAAATCACGTGCTCACAACTGTCCCTCTTTGCTCGTAAACACGAAGAGTTTTCATGCAAAGACAAAGTGAGCGGTCATGAGTGATTTTTGCCCGTTCGAATACTTAGTGTGAAGCATTTTTTGAAAGATTTGACCGAACCTCTGCTTCAAAGTCTCCTACATATCCTTGGCTAAAAAGGAATCAGGTCAATGTAGTTCGGGAAGTTTTGGTAGCTGGGACTACCATGAAGCTGTGATTCTACTGTTACTATTGTTGTTGCTGCTATTGCTCACTAACCTCCTTATCACACCATGATAAAAATAAAGAATCTATACTAAACTATGGTCTATGAATTACAAAGATTTATTCTCAAACTTGATCTTGTGACTGCCATTGCCTTGTGGACTTGTATTTTCTTCCGAAGTTCTTTTGTTGCTAACTTGAATTGTAGTCTTCCCTTCCTCAGGTGGATGCCTAATTGCTGCACTCGAACTGCTTCTTTCCTTCTTGTGAAATTCGAATTGTTTTTCCTTCGAAACTTGAACAGTCTTCTTTTGACCATTGTTGCCTTCCTTTTGATTTCTGGACTTGAACTTATTCCTCTGAGTTTGTTGTATTCCTCTCGATTATTCGTGTATCCCTCTTGATTATTGTTGTATTCCTCCGCTCTTCGGGCGGGTTACTGACTTCTTGACTTTAAACGGTATGCCTCTATTCTCCAGGCAGGCTCCTGACTTCACTACTTCAAAAATTACACATTTGTTCTCTAGGCGGGCTCCTGACTTCACTACTTTAAAATTACACCTCTATTCTACAGGCGGGCTCCTGACTTCATTACCTTAAAAAATACCTCTGTTCTCCAGGCGGGCTCCTAACTTCACTACTTTTTAAAATTTCACCTTTGTTCTCCAGGCGGGCTCCTAACTTCAACTACTTTAAAAATTACACCTCTATTCTCCAGGCGGGCTCCTGACTTTGATTATTTAAAAAAATTTCACCTTTGTTCTCCGGGCGGTCTCCTGACTTCATTACTTCAAAAATTACACCTCTGTTCTCCAGGCGGGCTCCTGACTCCACTACTTTTTTATAAAAAAAAATTCACCTCTATTTTCCAGGCGGGCTCCTGACTTTATTTCTTCAAAAATTACACCTCTATTCTCCAGGCGGGCTCCTGACTTCGATTATTTTAAAAATTATACCTCTGTTCTCCACGCGGGCTCCTGACTTCACTAACTTAGAAATTGTCTTCTATTGACATTTTTTCCCTTGCCTCTTGAACCATTTCCCATTGAAACTTGATTTATCTTCCTTCAAAGCTGGAATTATCTTCCCTCAAAACTGCTTCCCTTAAAGCTTGTATGGCCTTCCTTCGATGTTGCTTCCCTTAAAACTTGTGTTGTCTTGTTCTCCCTTAAAACTTGAATTGTCTTCCCTGTTCTTCAAATTGGTACCTGACTTCAACAAAAATGGACAAACAAAAGGAAATTTTCCTGCCCCAGTTTGATAATCTTCCTTGTAGCCTGTCTTTCTGCCATCAACAACATTTCTGCCCCTATTTCAAATCAAATAAAATTCTGTCAATTTGAAATGTGTTGATTGGTTGTGATACTCTTGCTGGGGATGGTTTTCCTTCTCTACTTTCCATGCTTTGTGTTGTCCGACCATCTTGAAACCTGTCCTGATAACTTCTGACCTTCTTGACGATTCCCTATTCGCAAACTTCTCAACTGTTATTTTCCACTTTTATCCTTCTTACCCAAACTCATACTTTCATGAAATCTTAAACCACTCCATCCTTTGGTCTTTCAATGATGCCTTTTACGTCCCAACACATTATTTTTGTCTTGTCCTTGCCACGCTTCGCTTCGCATCATATTGGAAATTGGTAGTAAACTCTGAAAATCTTTCCTATTTGTTAAGACAAACTACTATTGAAAAAATTCTTAACCAAAAGAAATGAAATATGATGACTTCAAAAGATAGAAAATAAAAGGAAAAGTCTTCCTGAAAAATTGTTTGAGGACAAGAAAAAGAAAAGGACTTATCTGAATGGTATAACTAATCCCAATAATCATGTCGTGCATTTCGAATTAATCAACCCAGTCTATTATATCAATCATCTTTCTAATGGCCTTGCTTTGCACTTCAAAGGTTCTATAACCCAACTCTTTTGCCGAATCAACATCTTCGTTTTGCTTGATGCCTCGACGGATCTTTTCCGTCAACATTATCTCATTATCCCCTTTCTAACTCCTTCGAGGGGTTTTCAATAATAAGACTCTCTCATTTCTCTCAACTCTCGTCGCCTTAGGGTGCCTGTGAAGGTTTTCACCGATAAGACTCTCTCATTTTATTTCTCTCAACTTCCGTCGCCTTATGGTGCCTATGAAGGTTTTCACCAATAAGACTCTCTCATTTTCATTACCTTTCCTGCTGGGACCAAAATGTTATCCTTGACATGAATCACTTCCATTTGTCTGTCTCGGCAAGTTTTGAAGAATGATCAAAAGGTCTTTCGTTGGATATCAATGTGGGTTCTTGTGTATGGTTAAAAGAGAAGGGGTATCAAATGGCTCAAAACAACTTTGATGGGTAAAAGTTACAACTTTTGGAATCAAATTTCTTTCTTAAAATCATAAACAGAACTTCTGCGCCAGTTTTCTTGCCTGGGGATCTTTTGATTTTTGTTACACTATGACCGAGTCGTGAAGCTGCCTACGTATCCTCTTTGAGGAATCAGGTCAAACGTAGTTCACCCAATTCCTTTTTTTTCTTATGGCTTTTCTTTTGTTTTTGTTATTATTTCTTTTTTTTTCAATTTCATTACTGATTCCAAAAGAGGGGTATGAAAGAATAAATAAGGCTCAAAGGGGGAAACAAAGGTTAAAGTGTTTGGATAGTAGAAAAAATTGCCTCCGTCATTTCATTCTCCGATACAATGCCCAATACAAACAACCAACAATTACAATCAAAGAAATCATACATAATATCTCTTGACTGCGTCAGAATTGATAGCCATGTCTATACATTTTCCTTCGATATCTGTCAAACATAAAGCGTCATTGGACAACACTCTGGTCACAATTAACGGCCCTTGCCAATTCGGGGCGAACCTGCCCTTTGCTTTGGGCTGATGTGGAAGGATTCTTTTCAACACTTGTTGCCCCACTTCAAACTTCCTGGGATGCACCTTCTTATTGTATGCTCTTGCCATCCTCTTTTGATACAATTGGCCATGACATACTGCTGCCAATTGTTTTTTATCAATTAAGCTCAACTGCTCCAAACGGATTTTGACCCACTCATCATCATCAATCTCAGCCTCAGCGACAATCCGGAGAGACGGAATTTCAACTTCTGTCGGTATCACTGCTTCGGTTCCATATACCAACAAATAAGGATCTGTACCCACTGAAGTACGAACAGTAGTGCGATAACCCAACAATGTAAACGGTAATTTTCCATGCCATTGTCTGGACCCTTCTACCATTTTCCTCAATATCTTCTTTATATTCTTGTTGGCTGCCTCAACCGCTCCATTCGCTTTGGGATGATATGGGGTGGAATTACAGTTTGTAATCTTAAACTGTTGACATACTTCTTTTATCAAACTGTTGTTAAGATTAGCACCATTATCCGTGATGATCACCTTTGGGATTCCAAATCTACAGATGATATGGGAATGAACAAAATCCACCACTGCTTTCTTGGTTACCGACTTGAAAGTTTTAGCTTCAACCCATTTGGTGAAATAGTCGATGGCCACTAGAATGAACCTATGACCGTTGGAGGCTGCCAGCTCGATAGGTCCAATGACATCCATGCCCCATGAAACAAAGGGCCATGGTGCTGACATTGTGTGAAATTTTGTCGGCAGAGAATGAATCAAATCTCTATGTATCTGACACTGATGACATTTACGCACAAAACTGATACAATCTCGCTCCATGGTGAGCCAATAATACCCTGCTCGAAGAATATTCTTTGCCAACACATATCCGCTCATATGTTGTCCACAAACTCCGGAATGCACCTCTTCCATAACCATCGTGGCTTGACTAGCATCTATGTATCTTAGTAATCCCAAGTCTGGCATTCTTTTGTACAACACTCCTCGACTAAGGAAAAATCCACTTGCCAACCGTCGAATGGCTCTCTTTTGATCTCCTGTGGCTTGCACCGGTTATATCCCCATCCTGAGGTACTCCTTGACATCGTGGAACCATGGTTCGCCATCCAGTTCTTCCTCTATCATGTTATAATAAGCATGCTGATCACGAACTTGAATATGCAACGGATCAACATGAATTTTATCTGGATGGTGCAACATTGATGCTAAGGTGGCCAAAGCATCGGCAAACTCATTATGAACTCTTGGGATGTGCCTAAACTCCACTGATCAAAACCGTTGAAACAGATCGTACAAACATTGTCGATACGGTATGAGCTTCAAATCTTGTGTTTCCCATTCTCATTGAATCTGATTTACCAGGAGGTCCGAGTCTCCCAAGACCAGAACGTCCTGGACATCCATGTCCGCAGCTAACCGTAACCCCAAAATGCATGCTTTATACTCAGCCATATTGTTGGTACAATAAAAATGAAGCTGATTCGTAACAGGATAATGATGCCCTGTTTCAGAAATAAGCACCACTCCTATTGCAACTCCCTTCATATTTGCAGCTCCATCAAAGAAAAGTTTCCATCCTGGTCCTTTAGTCGATTCCAGCTCATCGATATGCATCACTTCTTCATCAGGAAAATACGTTCTCAATGGCTCATATTCTTCATTGACCGGATTCTCGGCCAAGTGATCGGCCAATGCTTGGGCTTTCATTGTCGTCCTCGTCACATAGACGATGTCGAATTCTGTGAGTAATATTTGCCATTTCGCCAATATGCCTGTAGGCATAGGCTTTTGAAAAATATACTTCAACGGATCCAAGCGTGAAATGAGGTAAGTAGTGTAAGATGACAAATAATGTTTCAATTTTTGAGCTACCCAAGTTAGGGCACAACATGTCTTCTCAAGGTGAGTGTACTTAACCTCATAAGCCGTGAACTTCTTGATGAGATAATAGATGGCATGTTCCTTCCTGCCGGTGACATCATGCTGCCCCAGTACACAGCCAAATGAGTTTTCCAAGACCGTTAGATAAAGAATCAAAGGTCTCCCTAGTTCGGGCAGAACCAACACTGGTGGGTTTGACAAATACTCCTTTATCTTATCAAACGCCTCTTGGCACTCTTCAGTCCATTTGATCGCAGCGTCCTTCTTCAACAGCCTAAAAATAGGTTCACAAGTTGATGTGAGCTGAGCAATAAACCTGTTGATGTAGTTCAACCTTCCTAACAGACTCATCACTTCAGTATTGTTCTTCGGTGGTGGAAATTCTTGGATAGATTTGATTTTTGATGGATCCAATTCGATGCTGCAACGGCTGACTAGGAAGCCTAACAGTTTTCATAATGGAACGCCAAACGCGCACTTGGCAGGGTTAAGCTTGAGGTCGTATCTGCGGAGCCTCTTGAAGAATTTCCTCAAATCTCCGTCATGGTCGGCCTGATACTTGGATTTTATAATCACATCATCCATGTATACCTCAATCTCTTTGTGTATCATATCATGAAACACAGGGGTCATTTCCCTCATGTAAGTTTCCCCAACGTTCTTCAAACCAAATGGCATCACCCGATAGCAATAAGTTCCCCACGGCATGATAAAAGTCATCTTCTCTGTATCTTCCTCATCCATCAGAATCTGATTATACCCAGCATAGCAATCCACAAAATACCCAATCTCTCGATTTGCACAATTGTCAATCAAGATGTGGATATTAGGTAGTGGGAAGTTATCCTTTGGGCTTGCTTTGTTGATATTGCGATAGTCAACGCATACTCTGACCTTCTCGTCCTTCTTCGGCACAGGCACAACGTTAGCCAACCATTCTGGATATCGAGTGACCCTAATAACCTTTGTGTCTAATTGCTTGGTTATTTCTTCCTTAATCTTTACACTCATATCAGTTTTGAATTTTCTCAATTTTTGCTTGACGAGAGGAAACGCCGAATCAGTGGGTAATTTATGAACCACTAAATCAGTGCTTAGACGCGGCATGTCATCATATGACCATGCAAAAACATCTTTAAACTCAATAAGTGTTTTGATTAATACTTCCCTGATTCTCTGTTCAAGATGGATGCTTATTTTGGTTTCTCTGATGTTATATGTGTCTCCTAGATTCATAACTTCCGTATCATTTAGATTGGGTTTGGGCTTTTCTTCGAAGTGACTCGGTTCGTTACTGATTTCTTTGGAGGCTTCATCTTCGTCATATTATGGTTCATTCTCATCATTTCTTATTTCTTGCACTATTGTTTCGGAACCAAATTGATTTTCTAGACTAGGCTGAGGATTTCTCATGCATGCCATATCAATAAGATCAGTGGAAAGAAAGTTGTACCGAAAAGAAAAAGGAAAAATAAAAATAAAATATCAGAAATAATGGGGAATAGAAATTTCATTCATTGAAAAAGTACAAGATACCAAGGTTTTCACACTTCAAAAACAAACTTGAAAAATAAAACTGGATTACAACCCTGAAATAATCCCAAACAAATTTTGAAGGAAAATCAAAAGCAAACTACCAAGACTCCTTCTGGGTGGGGAGAGGAGTAGACTTCCAATTATTTAGTTTTGTTCTTGGTCCTACAAATTGCACTTCAGCATGACTAGGACCTTCTCCATCTTCTATCATGTTCACATCAGTGAACAGATTCTCTAACTTTTTTAACAATTCCTCATCAGGTTTGACCATAGGACCAGAAATCATCGTTGTTGGACGTCTTCTGGTTCCAGACTTGATAAAAGATCTGGAGAGGTGTGGGACTGGCTTTGGGAGGACCCATGCCTTCTAATTCATCTTCCTAGCTCGTCGGATGTCTGCCGATGTAGGTTTAAACCCCAAACCGAAGGTTCCCACATGTAAGGACACTGGTTGTACGATACCTTGCAGAGATGCACCCAAACCTTTACCGGGCACAAAGCCATTTCCCAACATTCCACAGGCTACCATGACATATGCGGAGGTTATCTTGGTATTGGAATGTATTTGTGAGCACGTGATTTTTGCTTCCCGAAAGCTACTCCAAAAGAAATCAAAAAATAAAATAAATTATCGTGTGTACAATTTTGACAATTTTTTGCGTGGCATTTTTTGGATAATTATCTATGTATTATCCGTAAATGTTTATCGTGTTATAATTAATTAAAATACAAAAATATATGTTGCATACACACTCAGGATCTAATTGTGCACTTAGGAATTAATCAAACCATGATTTGGTTTTAAAAGAGGAAAATCACAAAAATTGGTATTTTTGTATCTTTATCATTTTTGTGTGATTTTGTTTTAATTAATGACTAGTCATGTGTGTTAATTGTTGATTAGGGTTATATTTTGTAGTTTAATTTTTGATGTTATAATTTAATTTAGGAATTTTGGTTTTTAGAAATTAAAAGAAAATGAATGAAAAGAAGAAGAATGAAAATAGTGGGCAAAACTCGGTTGGGCCAATTTCAATTTAAAGTCAAAGCCCAAATTCTTTTAAATGATCCAGTCCACTTTTTCAGACAAGACAAACGACGCCGTTTAGACGTCTCAAATCTGGGCAGTTGATCAAACAGATGTAATGGTCCAGTTCAGCCTCGTCATTGGTCCAAACGACATCGTTTCAGGCACGCCAATATGAGCCCTTCATCTCTCTTGATACAACGATCTCGAACGCCATACCCTAACCCATATCCAGCCCGACCCGTTCTGTCAAAGACCCACCTGGTCTCAGAGACATCTAAACGACGTTACTCCTCTTAAATGAAATGATCCAGGCCGTTGATCATGAATGATCCAACGGCCGAGATTGAATCCCTCCCCCTCGTATATAAACCACGTCTCTCACCCCACGCACCCATAACCAAACCCCCCCCTACCATTATCGTCTCTCTCAGAGACAGGCCAAGCCTTAGCAAACCCTAGCCGCCACTAGTTACCTTCGCCTGAAACCCGGCGGCAACAATGCCGTCGGTCACCAGATTAACACCCCTAAGCCACCCGACCACACTGAATACGAATCCATGAACCGTTTGCTTCGAATCATCCTCAAACTTCTCGAATCTTCATTTGAAGATTCGAGCAAAACCTTAACCTACCCCAACCAAGCCCAAATTCATACCAAATAACCCTCAGACCTCCCTCATTACCAAGACAACATTGGTTTGGTTCGAATCAGACCAAAATTGTTCGAACCCCAAATCGAACCCCCAAGAACCCTAAAAGACCCAAATCTGGAATCTGTTCAAAATAATGAGGTTTTGGGTGTTCAATGGACCTTAGTCGAAGTGTTCTCAGTTGAGAACACTCGATTAAGGTCTGTTCAACCTCAAAAGGTTCGAGTCCGAGTTCAAATCAAGTTTTTCTAGATTCTGAGTTTCGGAGGTAATTTTTCCCCTCCCTTTGTTCTATTTGTGTTCTTAATATCTCTTTGTGTGTATAGTTTAGTTTTAACTAATTTTTCAATTTTTGTGGCAATCATTCTGTCCATCTCCAGACCTTTTATTTGGTCGACTCTTCTTCTGTCCATTGTTAAATATGTGTTATAAACTATATATTCAGTTTGAATAATGTCGTCGAATAATTAGTTTCATAAGTCCCCTACACCAGTCCAAAGCCACATGAATCACCCTGTTTGTATGTTTGATTCTCTTTGTTTGTTACTAATTGTGTATGTGTAATCGATTAAATAAGTGTCGTCAATTAATTTGCTTAAAAATAGAAAAGCATGATAGTAGTCTATCTATGTTCATTTTAGTGTGCTTACTATCTTGCCTCTTTTCTGTGCCAATGTTGTATTGAAATGAACTTGCTGGTGTGTTCAGTTTTCATCTTTGAAACCAAGCAGCCTGTTCATTTATATGATGCACTTTGTTCTCTTTGGTTGTTAACTTGAACCTCACTTCCTGATTCATAAATGCTTCAATTTTAGCTTGACTTTAGCAAATACCTAATTGATTAGTTGGTTTGAGTTGATCAGGATTGGTTCCCAATATGATCAACTCATTCCTGATTTTGATCTTGACCTTCTACTTTGAGTCTATTGCCTGAACTCGTTTAGGAATTAGATATGGTTGTAGTAATTTAGTTGATCAATCAGGAGATAGTTAGAAATCAGTCTTGGTCAATTGCTGGGTTTGAAATTATATAGATTTAATAACAGGCTAACAGGTTTAGGGTAATGCAGTAATTTCCAAGGGTTTAAGGGGGGTAACTTGGGGATTTTATAGGCCTGCAAGTAGTTTGAACTTAAGGGTCTGTCAAGTGGTAATAAATTTCATTAGTTAAAAGCAATGGGGAACAAGACATAAGAGAATGGGGAATTAATAGGAATACTTTAATCACCCCATGACTCTTGATTGAAACAATAGGGGACAAAACATGTAAGTGTGGGGAACCAAATAGTTTCATACAAGAAAGACACTTAGGAGTGGGAATTCAAGGGGTATGGGCAGAATAAAAAATCTAAGTGTTTCTAAGCAGTGTGAGGGGGTCTATTTTTTGGTTATAAATTGAAGGAATTTTGATAGAAAAAGGGCTGGTTTTTACCTAAAAGAGCTCAGTAATTATAGAGTAAAAATGGGGCTGGATTTTCTAACAAGAATTCAGAGATAAAAAGTTTAACTAGGATGCTTGCTTACAGTTATTTTTCAGAGAGTCTAGGCTGAATTTTTACACTAAAAGTTTAGGTAGTTTGAGAGTGTTTCTGTTTTGGTGTTAAAGAACAGAGAATCAGAACTGTTCTATTGCATCTCTTGCATCTGGTTCCCTTCTGTTTCTGCCTGTGATTGCACTTTGGTTTGCTGGGTTTCAAGGGGTATTTCCTGGGTTGTGCTAGTGGATTAGTTGTTAATATTTCATTGGGTTCTGCTGGATTTTCTGTTGGTTTTTAATCTGTCCCTGGGTTTTCTGTTTGTTGGTTGTTACTGGTTGTTGCTGTTTGTTGCTGGCTGTTGTATGCTACTGTTGTTCTGCTGACCTTCCTCTTCTTTTGCTTCTTATACTAGGTACACTTTCGAGTCACACTTTGATGTAGCTGTAAAAGTGAAAGAAATGCTCGAGTAATTAAATACTTAGTGTATCTGTAATTCAGTAGATAAGCAATAAGTGATTGTATAATCTATTTTTGTAATTCAATGAAGTATGTGGATTGTAGATTTTGCATCTAATAATGACTGTATTAGACCAGAAATATTGCTTTCTTAGTTGTAAATTTGGTAATTTAATACTAATTTCAGTAGCATGGACTTAGAAATCAAACTTCCAAGTTAACTGTACTTTCTCGAATAAGTTAAGCATGCCCATTGTTATCAAATTGTCTAGTTAAACAATTGTAATAAGATGAAGATATCCTGATTTTCTTTATTTTGAATCTGCCTGTTGAAACTCATTAGTTCCCTAGTTATAAAGGTTTCAATATTGTCAGCGGTAGGTAGATAATAATTGTAGGCAGCCCACTTGCTCAAAATTTGAAGTATTGTGTTTAGCTTCACCATGTAATGCAATTGGCTAAAACTTGTGTATGCTAAATCAAACTCGAATCCGTTTTCTGGGAATTGAACGTTGAACCAGGCCCAATATTGGAGTAAGATGGCCCAGGTCCCATTTAATACTACATGTGTTGGACCTGGGCCCACGTTGGCAAATGGACTGCCCATATGGCACCTATTTTCTAATTTAACAAACCGTGTTCGAAACTCGACTATAACAACTCGTAAGCATGTAAATAAATTAGGACCTTTTCTTCTTTCATTTTAGAGACGGACGAAAAATAGAAGTATGTACTCACTTTAGGATGATCCTTTTAAAATAAATGAGATGAGCCTCGCCAAATAAAATGCACAAGTTGCGGGGCCCTCAATAAATGGATATAATAATTGTATAGACTTCGGGATCGGCCGCTTAGTGAATTTCACGGCCTTTTCCCAAAAAATGACAATGCGTTAGTCTCTTTAGGCGCGTACTTGAAATAACCTTACATTCTTAAACTCGGGTGCACATTTATGTGACCCAAATCTAAATCTCAACGAAGTCAAAATGTGTCGATAATCACGGGTACATTGATTGTGACGTGATTCAAGATGCAATTCCATGATGTTGTAATTCTTTTTTAAAAATAGCCTCTCCAAATAAAACACACAAGCTGTGGGGCCCTCTATACGTGTTTGTAAAGTTACTTAGACTTCGAGATGGGCCGTTTTGCAAAATTTCACGGCCTTACCAAAAATAATGATACGCTAGTCGCTTTAGGCGCGTCTTTAATAAACTGTCTCCTTAAATTCGGGTGCACATTTATGTGACCCAAATCCAAATCTCAACGGAGTCGAAATGTGTCAATAACCACGGGTACATTGACTGTGACGTGATTCGAGATACTTTTCCATAATGTTGCAATTCTTTGTTAAAATAATAATAATAGTAATAAAAGCAGTGAAAGAGTTATAACTTGCATATAAGTGCATAATTGTTAAAACCAGATATATAAGCCGGATATGACAGTTGAGCGACCGTGCTAGAACCACGGAACTCGGGAATGCCTAACACCTTCTCCCGGGTTAACAGAATTCCTTATCCAGATGTGTGATTCGTAGACTGTAATATGGAATCAATATTTTCCTCGATTCGGGATTCAAACCAGGTGACTTGGGACACCATAAATCTCTCAAGTGGCGATTCCAACTTTTAATAATAAATCCCATTTCGATTGTCCTTAAATTGGAAAAACTCCCCTTTATTACATCCTTCGCGGGGTGCGATAGTGGAAAAGGGAGGTGTGACAGCTCTGGCGATTACACTGGGGACTAAACCCAGAACCACTGATTCAGGGTTAGAAATTCGAGCTTAGAATAACTGTTGTATTTTGGCTTTATTATCTAATATTTTCATATGATCTGTGCTTAATGTGCAAAATGATGCTTATTACCGCTTTGATATTATTTGACTGTACATATAAACTGTGTCGAACCCTTCTCTTCTTACCTCCGGGGATGTGCTTACTGGTTGAGACTCCCTATTCTGTTAGTGTCATACCTTGAAATAAGAAAGGGCTCGGACAAGTTACAAAGCCGGACAATCTCACGGGTCCCCGGCACGTAGCCCCCTTCCCGACTCGAGTTGTCCGCTTGGGTACACTGTCTAGAACACATACCCAGGTTTTTAACCTAGAATAACTTGACTTCGTTCCGGATCCCTAGTAGGAACGCTTATTTGCATCATGTTGCATTTGACTTAGGGGGCTCAACACAGGGGTTGGGTCCGTCTAGGACAGGTAACCTGAAATAAAAAGACCATCCTGTTGCATCCTGTTTGTTTTATGCATTTATTTGCTTCAGACTTGCATGCTGACCGGCTTATGAAAATTGGGAATATTAGAAAATGAAAAAAAAAGGGAAAAAAGAAAAATAGCAGTGTAGAGAGATAACTACTTATTTTTAGAAAAAAAACCAATGCCTAAGTAGTGTCGAAACTATGTTGAAATTTTGGGAAAATAAAAAAAAAGGAATGTTTTTTAATTTGATTTATTTGGAAAAAAAACAAAAGAAAAGAGTCTTGTTTTCAAATTCATTCTATTGGCCCGAACTACGCTGGTTTGATTCTCACCGGATGTGAGATATGTAGGCAACCCTCATCGGGTCCAACCTCCCTTTTTGCAAAAAAATAGCCCAAAAAAAAGTCAAAATTTTAATTTTTGTCATAAATAAGTCGGGAGATGCCGCTTTTGTCAAATATAGCCGAATGTTCCCGAAAGGGATGCCGAAAGGCTGACTTTGCATAAACGGTCACCTTTGGTCATGTTTTAGATTTTTGGTCGATTGACCCACACAATTTTAAAATCTTCGTCCCCAAGGCGCTGAAAGGTCGTGTTTGCAATATTGGATTTTTATTTTTATTTTGAAAAAAAAAACAAAAATGTCAATTTTAATTTTTGTCATAAATAAGTCGGGTGATGTCGCTTTTGTCAAATATAGCCGAATGTTCCCGAAAGGGACGCCGGAAGGCTGACTTTGCATAAACGACCACCTTTGGTCATTTTTTAGATTCGGGCCGGTTGAGCCACACAACCTTAAAATCTTCATCCCCGAGGCGCTAAAAGGCCGTGTTTGCAGTACCGGGTCATTTATTTTAATTTAGAAAACAAGAAAAAGAGTCTTGAATAAATTAGGTGATGTCGTTTGTCAAAAATAGCCGAATGTTCCCGAAAAGGATGCCGGAAGGCTGACTTTGCATAAACAGCCACTTTTGGGTCATTTTAGGCTTTTTGCCGGTTAACCTCTACAGCCTTAAAATCTTCGTCCCTCAAGTGATGAAAGGCCGTATCCGGAAAACCAGTATTTCCTTTCTTTAAGATTGAAAAAAGAAATGAAAAAATTAGTTTTATTTGTGAGTCAAATAAAGGTTTTTCTTTTGTCTAAATCACCCTAATAAATGTGCAGAATGAGCACGAGTCGGAATTCATCTGGAGCTATGATAAACAGGGTCCCTTTGGATTTGCGCATGTGGTGGAATGACTTAGGAGAGGCAGGGCAAGACACAGTCAAGTTATACTTGGGAGACCTTGTTGGGTTGCTGAATATTGATCCGAGAGGGGACATCATATGGGCATTAATCTCATTATGGGACCCAGCACACAAAGTGTTTCATTTCTCAGACTTTGAGCTCACACCGATACTGGAAGAACTGGCGGGGTACATCGGGGGTCCTAAAATTCCTATGAGAGAGTAGTATCTTATTGCGCCAAGGGTCGTGACCATACACAGGTTCTTAGACACTGTGAAGATCCGCAGAACGGTACATAACCTAGATTTATCAGAGGGTTTTTGTACTTTGGCGTTCATATACGACAGATATGGTCATCTTGGAGGGTTCAACTATCCCGAGGGTAAAATCTACAGTGGGGAAAACCGACTGAAATGGGAAAGGCATAGGTGTATTGCTTTTATGATAGCCTTTCTAGGTCTGTTGGTATTCCCTAGGAAAGACGAGAAAATTAATATACAAGTCGCTGGGGTCGTCAGCGCTTTGCTCAAGCAAGACAACAGCACTCTGGCACCAATGATAATAGCAGACATCTTTCGTGCTCTTACTGTTTGCAAAGCCGGAGGGGGTTTCTTTGAGGGTTGCAATGTATTGCTCCAAATATGGATGATCGAACACTTGTGTGATCTCGCTCGATTCATGAGCTATGGGTCATCTAAAAGGACCTGTATAGAAGAGTTCTCCACAAGGGTCGACGGGTTCAATTTGCCAGAAGGGGTCCCTGAATGGGTAACACTCCTGCGTTCCGTCTCCGCAAGCCAGATAGAATGGGCATTTGGGTGGTTACCCGTAAACGAAATCATACACATGTCAGCCGCCAAATCTCATTTACTACTGATGGGTCTCAAAATTATTCAGCCGTATGCACCATACCGAGTATTGAGACAGTTAGGGCGGCGCCAAATAGTCCCAAAGGAAGAAGATCTCAGCGGCCAGGTGGTCGAAATCGGGCCCAGTGGGCAGTTCCCTAAAGCGGTAGTTCGAAAAATCTGGAATGAATGTCAAGCCCTGAAAGTAGATACTTGTGTGCGGGATGGGCCAAAGGCAAAGTGTCGCCGGAATACCTCGCATGTTACAGAAGAAAACTTGAGCACCAGAGGCCAGCTAAAAAACCCCACGTCCAAGACTTCGCAGAATCATCACAAGCGCAATGGGGTTGGTTGGCGAAAGAAGAAGGCTATCGGGTTGAAATTGGCAAGTTGAAACAACAGGTTTGTGACTTGAAATATGAAAACAACTTGCAAGTTGATGCTGATACGGGAGAAAAGAACAGGTTGACCCAAGAAAACAAGGCCCTGAAAGCCCAAATTCGACGCGTCAGAATGGATGCCAACAACCAACAGAGAAATCTGGCCGACAAAAGGGTGATAGCTGGGTTGAGACGCCATGTCATTGAAAGCCGAGAGGGTTTGGAAAGAGCAGAAGCTAGCAAACAAAGAATTCGAGCCATATGGGCAAAAGGTATAGTAACGGAACAAAGCACCTGCGGCAAGTGAAGAGGGATTATGAAAGGAACATTGCTATATTAAGAGAAACAAATTCCACTCTCAAAGAACGGGTCTTTAAACAAGCCCGCGATGCTAGAACTGACAGGGAGCTTTGCTATGATTTGATGGCACGAATGGAAGAACAAATGGATAAGTTCCAGGATCAGCTCGCTGACAACGCTCAAGTGCTGGGAGCAAAGAATCAACGAATAGAACAACTGCTTATGGAAAGGGATAGAATCCGGGGTAGAATCGAAGAGATCGGGCACTACATCACCATGAGGTGTCTAGCATGTGATGAAATGCCCCGTACTACCCTCTTTGCTTCAGTCATGGGCTACGTCCACCAGATCATGGAAGAATTGAAAAGCTTGCAAAGAGGCCTTGCACCAAAGCCCACGGAAAGGCCGAACGATGCCCTGCGGGCACCAAAATTCAAAGCTTTGAACGATGCCCTTCAGTCTATCCGTGTGTTTCTCTTTTCACATCAAATTATGCTAGTAGTGCGGAGTCTGTATTTTGTTTTTGCTTTTCCAAGTGGGTAGTTTGTAATAGAATGTTTCGGTAATAAAATGAATTTTCCAAAAATTAGTATCTGTATTTCTCACTTGTGGCAGAACTACGCCCGTTCTGATTCATGCGGGGACATGATACGTGTGAGCACGTGATTTTTACCCCAAGTAAAGAATTCCAAAATCAAAATAAATAATTTTTGTTACAATAATTTG